>JAPSGF010000021.1:5724331-5937469 GCA_035772895.1 Perdix hodgsoniae | reverse complement strand
CCCCCCCCCCCCCCCCCCCCCCCCCCCCCCCCCCCCCCCCCACCGCTGCCCGCCGGGCCGGGAGGAGGGCGGGGGAGGGTTTTCCCACAATGCTTTGTGGGGACGTTGACAAGTGGATCCAAGATGGCGTAGAAAGTAATGACAGGTAAGTCAGGACTTCCCCATTCGCCCCCCGCCAGGGCCGAGGGCGGCGGGGCCGGGCCGGGAGGAGCCGCACGAGGAGCTGTGGGGTCTCCCGGTGCCCCTCGGACGGTCGAAGGACCGGGAGGAGCGCGCGGGGCGGGCCGGGGGCTGAGCGGTGCCGGCTGGAGCGGGCCCAGCGTCTGCGGAGGGCCCTGCGGCGGCCGCCGCTCCGGGGCTGTTTGCGGGCGGGCTGGGCCGGAGGCACGGGGGCCGCCGGGATCTTCGAGGGCGCCGAGCCGGGGGCGGGAGGGCGGGGGCGGCCCGGAGCTCGGCGAGGCGGGGGCGGCGTGGGGGGCAGCAGCCCGGGGAGCCGGGGTGGGGAGGGGGGGGGGGGTGCGGGGCGGCTGCGGGTCGTGTGCCGGGCGGGGGGGGAGGGGACGGGCAGCGCTGGCCAGGAAATGCCGAAATAAATAAGTGGGGGAGAATGGGCTTAGGCAGTGGGGTCTGGGGGAGGATGGAAAAAGAAGCGGTGAGGGTTGAAAGGGACGCTTTAAAACGAGCCCTCCGAGCGGGGCGGGCCGGGCACGGGAGGGGGGTTGTTTTTTTTTTTTGCAGGGAGGCTTTTGAGGGCCGTGGGGATCCCGGGGTCACCTCCTGTACGATGCCGCTGTTGTGAAACTGCAGACGGGAAAGTTTGTGCCGCAGGCTGCCGTACAGCCCTCTTTTTTTTTTTTTTTTCCCCCACTTTTTCCCCTTTTTTTTTTTTTTTTTTTGGAAGCAGGTTCCCACGTAGAGCTGCTCATAGCCTTACCCCTCTTGAGGAGCTCAATGGGTCGTGTCCTATCTTTAACACCCGAACGATTGGATTGGTTTCGTTTCGGGGTGCTGTTGGTGGAGCTGTTGTTTGATTGCAGTAATTTGATTGAATGTATCATTGGTGGAGGTTTCAGAAATGCAGGGAAGTGGTTGCAAGGTTGTTTTTTCGCTTACTGGCCAAATGAGCGTGAGTTCACAAGGTAATGGGGCTTTTGTTTTTATCGAAGTCACAGTGAGCTTCAGCTGGAGTTTTGAAATAACATATTTAATTCTCTGTATAAGACATAAAATAAATCAGTTGCAGTACCATAAATGTCCTAAAAATTTATCTCCTTGTAGAGAGATGGGATGTATCATGGCTGGCCTTGTTGAGGTGGCTCCAATTGGTGGGGCTTTCTGGTGTTGGTCTTCTGGTCAATATTATAATGGAAACAAAGGAAAGGTTGAAATATTCCATCTTTTATAATGTACTACTTTCAAGAAATACAAACTCTTCTGTAAAATTACAAGCTACAGCTAAATTACATGAGATGCTTTGCAAGTGCATGATTTTGTTTTGTTTTTCCCCAAGACATTGGTAGAACAGAGGTTTTAAAATGAGATTTCTTAAGTTGTTATTTAAATATTGGTAAGTCTGTGTTTTAAATGCCAAAGCCTGTTTGCTTGGGTGAGGAGCTGGCTCTGAGCTTACAGCTGGGTGAGGGCAGAGCATGGCAGTGACCACCACCATCCTCCTCCTCCTCTGGATGCAGAAAGAGGGATTTGCCTGTGGATGAATCAGGCTTGGGTAGGCTGAGCTTCCACTGCAGAGAAATTGTGAGTGCTGGAAGCTGAGTTCGGCTTTCTTTGTTGATCTTTAATTAGCAGAGCCCTTCTTTATTGGTAAGTGAAGGTATGTTTTGTGTGTTATTACTGATAGAATTGAGTTATCTTTGTAGTATGTTATGAAAGCACAAATTACTTTAAAAAACAAACAACAGAAACAGAGAGAAATCCAACTTCTGTTATCGCTCCTCACCTGTGTGGATTCTGGAGTATGTATTTCTCACCCTTTATTCATATGACTGCTGTGCCTTTTTCAGAGAGTTCAGATACATTTTTCTATGGAGGAGAGATGTGCATGCACAGTGATAGCTCTAGGACTCAAGAGATTATGATAGCAAAGTGGTATGGTTTTTTTTTATTATTATTTTTGAGTGTTTTTTTTCTCTCCCAGCTGTCTGGAAATTAAAGGGAGATGTAGAAGCTGCATGTTAAGCTGTATTTTCACCCAGTTCTGTTACTTGATTTGCCAGGTCGTGGGATCTCATTGATTTCAGAGAAGTTGCTCCTGGGCTTTGGGATCTGTATTTGTAGATCTGGTTGTAGGATAAGGGCTGTGGTTTGCAGACAACATGTGCTTGAAGGTTACACTCAGATATTCCCATCTTAAGGGAGAGTGAAGAGCAGATGCTTCCAAGTGGGTGGGGTACAGGCCTGGTCCTCGAATACAGATTTGGGCTGTGTGATGAAAATCCCTTTACCTGTTTATGATTTCTTTTAAAGGAATTTAAAATAGGAGTCATGAATCTTGTAAAGAGTTGTGACGTCTGTAGATGAGAGAGTCTATATAAAAGCTAGGCAGTAGTATCGCTGATTTTTAATTTAGTAGTCTGATGAAATATTTTCTCCAATGTATGCAATTACATTTGTTACTAGAATCCACTTGGAGTTACAGCTGGATATTCTTTCTGAGGTTTGTTTTTTGTTTTACTGCTGTTTAGTACCATTTTGTTTGCTACTGCACTTTATTCTAGGTATTCTCATTTTAGTAATGGCAGAAGCAGTTGCTGGAGCAATTCAGATGATTAGTTGAAAGCCCTTGAAGCTTTCACCTCCCTGGTATTCCCTCTTGAGGTCAGTGGTACCCAGACAGGTCTGGTAGCAGGAGTGAAATCTCAATTAGAGAAGTGTTTTGTAATAATATAACTCCTGTCTCCAGCGTGCAGCCTGAATAACTCAGGAAAGCCATGGGAGATCAAGAAGGAAGGATGGTGTTGTTCTAACTTATCTTAGGGGTAGGTGGTTGGGCAGCCAGCATTCCCTCTGTCTTGGTGATCAGTAGGCCAAGAATTTTAGCAGGAATGTGAATCCTGGCCGTAATGTTTTCTTAGCATTGTATCTGGGGGAGGAGATTGAGGACTTGTTCCCAGAAGCAGATCCCCATTTTTCCTCCGTGCCCAAGATGGGGGGACAAAATTTGGTATTCCCCATCTTCCTTTCTTTCATGGTAGTCCTAAGGCAAGACCCCTTTGTCACTGCATGCAATTTATGTTTTTCTCCATTGAAGTGGATGTGTTGTGGATCAGATTACCAGAACAAACAAGGCCTTCCTTTTCTTATTTGTCTTGCTATTTTTTTCTATGGCCTTTGGCAATAGCCTGCACTTGTATTTATATATATCAGTAACATATTTAAAGGTATCATAGTTCATATGCTTGTAGACTGCTGCACTTGTCTTTTTTTTTTTTTTTTTTCCCAGCAAGCAAATAAAGAAAGAGAACATTGAAAAAGAGACCAATTTTTCAAAAGTTGGCACACAGCACTGATGTGCAGTGAGGTTTTGACCAGTGTTTGGGGATGGCGATGGACAATTCGACTATCTGTGGTGAAATCAGGAGTCTACAATGTTAGACTGCTCTACAGAAACAGGGCTTCTGGTGGTTTTATTGTGGTGGTATTGGTACGTAACTCAGGTTCCATATTCTAAACCAGTCTTGCTTATGGAGATTTCATCTCTTCACACAAATGTTTACAATGTGAGGTTTCAGCAAGAGGCGATCTCTCATGTCTGACGAAGAGAGGAAAGTCAATGTTATTGTAGGAAAAGAAGTCCTTAGGAATGTAAACAGGCAGATTCTAATCACTGAGGCATGCAGTTTTGTAGTTGTTGTTGCATTTCCACTGCACCGATGGTTAAAGGATGCCTAATGTAGATATAATATAATATGCAAATATTTCCCTACAATTTATAAGTCAATTCTTTGTCATCAATCTAATAGAAATGCACTGATTAGTTCCCCAGTCTTCTCCCAGAGTCCTCCAAAAAGCCAGGTAAGAAATCATAGCTTTCGGTCTTATTCCTTTGTAAATGAAACTTTACTGCACTGAAACGTGAGTGGTTACCATTGCCCCATCCTAGCTGTGAATGAGACCCAAACTGTCTTGATCTGAGCTGCGCAGAGTCCTTGTCTGGTGTGCAAAGACTCTCCCTTGTACTCCACAGCATTCCCAAGAAGCAGTAGGTGTGAAGTGCTGCAGAGTTGATGGGAAGAGTTTCTGTAAGTTATTTTATGTGGAGAGAGATTTTGGAGGTGGTGGCTGTAAAGTGGTGTGTGATTTGTGTCTGTTAGTCTCGGGAAGTACCACTCTTGTGACAAATGGCATTGGCTGAAAAGGATGTTTTTCAGTCTTTGGATAGTGTGTGCTCTGGGGGAATAGGTTTTGTGATCTGTTCTGTTACAGGCAGCAGGAAGACTACTGATCTCAGAGAGTGACAAAAGGAAAAGAACAGTAGAATTATGTCACGTAAGAAATTTTAAATGTTGGAGGGGCAGGAAATAAAGGTCAGAAACGTGAGCAGTGCATGGGTTGTTCTGAGCTGCTCCTGGGGTAGTTAGTGTTATTTGGAAGCAGTCTTTCAGTCTGTGAATTACATGTTGTTTTTTTTTCTTCTTCGTAATTATATGCTGCAAAAATACGGTATTCATCAAAACAGTAAAAATTACACTGCTTAAATATGCTTAGAAAGATTTTTCAGAGCCCTCCAGACCCCACAGCAAAGGGAAATACACAACAGTGAGAGCTGTTCTTGAGACTCTGTTGTTAGCAAAGCAGCACAAGTGTTTAATTTGCTGGAAAATATTTAGTGGTTCAGCAAACCAAGAAAGAAGCAAATCTTTGTGGACATAATAAATGGAGAATGCTACAAATGAAAAGCATAGTGGTTTTGGCAGCATATTAAATAGTGTTTCTTCCCTATTTATCTTCTCTACATTATCTTAAGATAACTGATGTTTTAAAAATGATAATTTCATTTTATTCTGGGCTAATTCTGGGGGGAGGATGGACGGTATGTTTGTGTTTTTGAGCAGTGATCTTTTGCCATCTGAATTCCCTGCAGCTGGTTGGGATTCCTGGATCCTGCTCACAGCTGATCCCTGCCATCCCAGCAGCCAGAACGTGTTGGACTCCTCGTCTGCACAGAGAGGTTGTTAAGGAGAATGTTTTCATAGCGTGCTTCTGAATCTCTGCTAGCGCTGCGTTGTAGCTGAGTGCTGCGGGTATTTTGCTAAAATTGTTTTGGATTATAGTTGTTTAGGCTAATAGCTTTGAGGTAACTGTGCTTGGGCCATATCTTAAGGCAGTGGCACGTTTGGAACGGTGCAGGGCAGTTGTTTTGACGTTGGAACTGACGGATATTACTTGGCTGTAGCTTGGTTTGCATTTATTTGCCTAGGCTAGGCAACGTTTTTCATCTCCCGAAGCTTTGTCAGAATGATTCCGTTAACCACAGTGGGGTCGTTACTCATTGCTGCTGATGTCTGTTGTTTTTGAGTGGGGTTTAAAAATATGTGACTGAATCTCTAATGTTCGTTTTGAAAGGAATGAGCAGTGAGAACCCGATGGGTTGGGAGAACGCTGCTGTGCAACTGGTGTTGTTTGGGGTCGGAGTTATGGGGCTGCCCACGGGGTTTGGTGTGCCAGGAGGAGTTTGGGAATCCATATCCTGATCTCAGGAGGGTTCTAGAAATTGAACTTGTTTGTGGCATTGCGTTCCTGCGTTTCAGGAGAGGAAATAAGGAAGTTGTAAAAGCATTATCTGGATGCAGAAGGGTAATATTAAAATATGGAGTTAGAAGAATATTCCTCAAACTGAGGTTAGCTATATTATGCCTTATTATTTGAAACAGAGCCATGCTGAGATGAATTTCAAAGATTATTTACCATAAAGATACTGATTTTTTTTTTTTTAATGGTGGAGGTTTGTTGCTGCTTTGAACTTTCAAAACAGTGCACAAAAATACCACATGGCTGCATAATAGGCAGGGTTTGAGGAAAGGTGTTTGGGCTATCTGGGGGTGGCACTGTGCTGTTGAGTCTGGTACAGCGGGACCCTTTTGTGCAAAGTGCTGTGAATATGTAACAGAAAACTTGGTCACAGTGTTATTCGCTATAATAATAAATGTAAGTTCATTGTGACGCTACAGTGAAGATTTAAGTGTATTGAATGAAGATTTTTCTGTTTTGTGTCACAACCTTTGGGCAAATTTCTGCGCTTGCTTTATGAACTGTGCACTGTTAGCTGGTATTCAGCATGAAGAGTTTTGCATTCTTTTCCTTCTTGAATGAATTGAAAGAGTAATTCAGAGTAGTTCATGCTTTGCTTCTCGAACAAAATAAGCTCAGGGCTTTTAAATTCAACTCTACAGTTTATACCTGTAACAACTGATGATCTGAGCTGTGATTTTTTTGGGTAGGTCTCTCACATGTATGTGGTGGAGAAACGTGCAAAACTTGAAGCTTGACACTTGAGAAGAGACTCGGCATCGTGACAGTATTACTGTTGAGCAGAGGGAACTTGGATTGAGGTGCTGGGCTTTGGGGCTGCTTTGGTGGAGGAAAAACGGGAGAGTTAGCATGGGGCTTTCCGAAATGTAAGAAGAAAAGGGAAAGAATGTCCTGATTTTAAAAATACTTTTAATAGTGAAATATAAGTTTGTTAGCAGAAGCTGAGATTGGAACAAGAGGCCAAGTGAGGAGCTGCTAAGTCTGGTTCTGTCCCTGGGCCTCAGGAGGTCGGTGAGTGTTGGCCAGTGGGCTGCGGGCAGTTGCTCTCTGCAGGCCGTGCTGTGAGCAGCACTTGGGCTCACTTGGGGAGCTGCTGTGCCATATGGTGTTGCCTTTAGGCTTCCGCAATACATTCATAGATATCATTACGTGTGGAAGTGGTGCTTGGGAACCTTCTCTGACATCCCTCTGCATTCATTGGTCGCATCGTTTTGTAAATGCTTGGCATTTGGGAAGTGAAGTGACGTGTTTAGTCATACGTAGCTACATGTCATAGCACAGGCGTAGCTCAGGAAGGGCTTTTGGCAGTCGTATGACTCAGCGGAGAAGAATATTGGTAACTGCGTGACTGATAAGTCTTTAAGATTAAAGGAATTGGCTTTTTTTTTTGGGGGGGGGGGGGGGGGGGGTCAAAATCATTACTGAACATTATATTGTGAAACGTGCAGAGACTTGGGAACGAAGCCTGGTCGTGTTACTCAAGTGTTTGAGAAGAGAGGCTGTGCCATGGGTAGGCAGCTGTAAGAGCTGTGGATTGGGACGTTTTAAACAGCTGTGGAATATGGGTGCCATCTTCTCCTGCACCACTGTAGGCAGTTTGGAGACCTGTAGGCAGGTCCTGCACCACGCTTGTGCTGGAGTGATTTTAGCCTTTGTTTTCCTTGGGTAAATGTCATTAAGAGAAGCCAAGATTGAATTACCTTTGTAATGCATTTTTTTACAGTAAGTAATTGGTGATGTTGTTATGGGGATAAAACTGTAACCATGAGACAATATTTCAATTAAAATGCCCTCATCTTGGATATGTGTGAGAAACTCTGCTCTGAAAAAGCAGCAAGAACATATATGGGAAAAAACCGATATGGAATACAGGCTGCTGCTGTTGCCCAGTTATTATGAAAGACTGTTTACGTGAGGATTTTCTAAGAAGGAGCCAAAAGAACTTTAGGTGGGGCAGAAGCACCGCCTGTTATGATGTTACCTGATGCTTACTATTACACTGTTACTTGCCAAATTGTAATTATTTTGGGCTGAAATTTCCCATGGTAGGTGTCTGTCTCAGGCCATCTTTTTGGTCACTGTAGAGGGAATGAAGGGTTCTGCTGACACGATTGAGTCTTTCTAAAGAAGTTGGACCAAATATATTCTTCTGTTCATGGTAAAAAGAACGGTTTAAAAGAAAAAAAGGTGCTGGAGCTCAGCTTTGCAGGAAGATAAGAGGTGGCATAGTGTGCCATTCTGGCCAAGGTTGTACTGATCAACCCTGTGAAAATCTGCAGTGGTTAAGTTGGTTAGTAGTGCAAATCTGAAAGACCGTCTCTGCTGTGAATTCATTTCAGCCTGAGCTAAAGGGGATTTCCATAGTATTTGAAGACTGGGGCTTTTGCATTCCCCCCAGTCATTCCCTGGTATGATTTTGGACAAAAATGAGAGCACAGAATTCCCCATCTGTGCTCCCAAAAGCCAGTTCCTCTTTCCTGCGTGCTCAGTCTTCACACAGCAGAGGAGGCAGTGACTTGGTTTAAGCAGAAGGTCCAAAGTGTGGGTTTGCACAGAATGTGTCCAATAAACTTGAGGATGGGCATGGCTGAATAAGGAGATTGAGATCAGAAAATACTGGGTGTTAGGAAAAAAGAAATGGAAGGGAGGAACTATTTCAAGGGTATGTATAATTTCTCTTATAATGCTAATACATTTTCATTATTTGCATAAATTGGGCAGTTTTAATAAGGGGGGGAGGGGAGGGAAAGCAATTCACACTCAAGCCATATTTTTGCTTTCCTTTGTTTTCTGTTTTTCTGATGAATGATGTCATGTTGTGATGTAAAGAAGTGCTGAGGGCTGCAGTTACACCGAAGTCATTCCACAGTCACTGGGTTTGGCACTGTGGCTGTATGGAATGTGGCAGAGCACAGGGGCTTTCGTTTGTCTCTAGCTGAATATAAGAGAGTCACAGAAACTGGGGGCATTAATGTTTTTGAATGAAAACGAGAATGATGTCAGGAGGGTAAGATAGTTTTTCTTAATACTCGTGAAGTGCCTTGTAAGCATTGCCAAAAAGCTCCTGAAAACATTGAAATGAAATACTGAGACCAGGTTTGAGTTGCACACAGTAAATAAGGCCTTAGTTACTGTGCAGGAGAATTGAGCTGGGTGCTGGTGAAGCAGCAGCCTCTGCTTTTCCTGGTCCTGGGGCCTGGTGCCTTGGGAGAGGTATGGTGTGACTCCTGCAGGTACGGGTGTTGGCATCATGAAGGTACATGAGAGGGCCAGCATCACCTTGTACTGGTGACTTGCTCACAGCACAGCTTCTGCGTGGTGAACTTTGCAACCCAGGGCTTGTAGTGGCACTTCAGTGCAGCCCTGTCATGTAACTGTATGTGGTATTTTCTGGTTTTGCTGTGTGTAAATAGGAATCTCGTGTCTGTCATTTCCTGCATGCAGTGATGCATGTGAGGTGGATGGTGTGGGGCTGTGACTTGCTGTGTGTTTTGCATAGTTTCAGTAAGGCAGGTAATGCTTTTGGACAGCTGTGTAAAAAAATAAACAAGCCCAATGCCTCTCCAACCCCCCCCCAAAAAAACAATATGCAAATATTGAAAGGCAGGAGGTGAAGATACTCAGGATATTCATATGCTGGATGGGGTGATTACAAATTACAAATGCTAAAAGCAGGAGTTGATTTTGGATGTGAAGCCAAAGATGGCCAATTTGACCATGTGTGAATATTGCTGCCATTTGTGACACAAATTGTTCTTTCCACTACTGCTTCCAAAGTGGAAACAGTAGAGGTTAGTGGACATAATAATCTGTTAATGATCACTTAATAAAGGATCTGTACTGAAATCCTCGCTGTCATGCGATTGAATCTAACTTGTTCCCATCTGTGATAAATGTAAAGTGATTTAAAGAGCACAGGATTCAGATGCGGAAACCATTTAATCTGAGTTGCTGCTGTATTTCTGTGAATGGTAAACCACCCACAGACACTTGTTCCTCGTACAGTGGCTGGGGATTTGTTTATTTCATGTATTGAGTTTACAGGATCAGACTGAAGCCTGCAGTTGTGTGGCCAGAGATCCCCTGTCCTCCTGGTTTACAGTCCTGTCTTTTTTTCTTGTATTTCTTGAAGTGGAAGGACAACCTGTATGTTTAACAGGTTCGTGATGTTCTCTACTATTCATTCTTTTTTTTCCCCCCCTGGAACCAAGCATATCATGTTCTCTAGAGGCGAAGCAGCACAAGTTCTTGCTGCTGTTATGCTATATGATAAAACCCTGAAACAAGCCTTCCTCCTTCTGTATGCTCCATTTCAGATTTCACATCATTTGTGGAACGTAAAGCAGGGTCGTTTTGCCTGGAGTTGTACAGCATTAACCGGGGTAATTTGGTTATTTTAGAAAACTGATTAGATTGTCCTCTCTCAAGGGTGGAGACTTTGTGTGTTCTGTGAGGTGCACAGTGCATTTCTGAGCACTGTGTGTATTACTGACTTCAGCCATAACTGCAGTAGATGAGTGCATAAGAATTCAGCTCTTATGTTCTTGTTTTAAAAGCCAAAAACAAGCCCAGAAGTAAGCTTTCCTGTTATTCTTTTCTGCATGACAGAAGCACTGTCCTTTTCCTCTGTGTTCTGTTACGCCTTTCACACTGGTGTAGTGCACAGTCGTTATCTGCTCTCTCTTCATTAAATGGTTTCTGAAGATGGGATTATTTATGATGTATATGTAGTATGGAAGTACTTATTTTTATCTGTGTATGTCTGTAAGTGGCTTCTGTATTTTATTCCTTCTTGTAACCTTGTCTAAAATGCCTTTTTGTCTTAAAAAAAAAAATAATAATAATTTTACAATTTTTTGTAAGGAAAGTAAATAATTTGATTTTTCTTATCTAAAGATACTTGAGTGGTATTTCAGAATACTACAAAAACAATTACATGACATGATGTAGAGGTACCTTAAGTTGGGCTCTCTAGAGATGCCGGAACTGCTATATAATGTGGTTTAGCAGTAAACAGATTTATTCTCTATTTTAGTATGTGGACAGACAAATAGAATATGTTTGCTGTGTCTCTGTGGTTGAGCTTTAGTAATCTATTCCTTTCTTTTTTTTTTTTTAAGTATGATGATGTTGCAGTCACAGGTATGATGCTGACATCTGTGTTGTATAGCATTACCTCATGTATTTTACTTACTCCAGGTTATAAAATGAACCCAGGCTTTTCCTTGTATGAATTAAAGTTTGTTGTCAGTCTTTTCCTGATAGTTTTGAGGTAGATGGAAGTAAGGGCTGTTGAGTCACAATGCTGTGTCCTTCCCAGCTGTCTGACTTCCCAAATGTTACTTCTTTGTATTATGGAAACAATTCAAACAGTTCTGAGACCTTCGTATGTGAATTGCTTACATCTCAGTTCTACCAGAAACAAACTTCAGAAAGTTATGCCAAGTGTAATGCTTTCCTAAAGGGTTTGGAGACTGCTTTAGTGGAAACTGGATAGAGTCTTGAGCAGCTAAGCTGATGAATGCAGTTTTTGGCCTTTATTATTATGGGTAAGAAAATAATTTTTTTCTTTTACTAACAAATGATCTTTAGGAACAACATCTTCTGTCTGGGTAGATGGCAGCACGTGGCAAGAATTGGCCTCTGGGTATCAGTAAGAAGCTGAATTGTGGTTTCCCTCCTTGCCCTGTTTAGTAGCAGCCTTTTCAATTATCTGCGAGTCCTTGGAAGCAGCACGGTGACCATACACCTTTCCCAAGCTGACTTACTGTTCTTTCTCAGAGCCTGCAGCAGGGGGTGGCAGGAGGCACAGCTGATGGCTGTGGCAGGGAGCAGGTGGGTGCTGAGTGCTGCCAGCAGAGCTGTGCCTTGTAATGGGAGGCAGCTGGAAAGGCTCTTCTCCTCCTGTGCCCACAGCCCTGGGTCTAACATGTGCTACAGAGCACAGATCCCACTTGGTGGCTCTCAGAGCATCATTCAGTTTGTGGTGAATTTTTCCGGTCTCGCTGTGGGACTGCAAGTTGAACATCATCGCTTTAGCATAAATCTTCACAAGAGATGTTAATGTCTGTTTAAAATATGCAAATATTTACTGTCTGCTATTTGTCAGCTTGGCATGCGAGACCTTGGATCTGATCCTTCTGTCTTGGCAGACATTGGGAATTTTGCCAATAGCATTAATAGGAACAGAATTGTACCCTCTAATCTGTTTGTTTATGAAGTACAGCAGGAGTTATGTGGCTCGATGCTTTAAAGTGAACTAAAAATCATCTGTTTGAATTTGCTTGGAACTGTCGTTTACTGTATCTTACCATTATCCTAGCATGTGGACCCTTTGGTTGCATAAAATACATCAGTAAACTGTGCAGCTTAGAAGTGCAGAGTCAGGAGTTAAACCACTCTGAAATCCCGAAATTCTAGATCACGATGTTCTCTCCTATGCTGATTTTTGGTTTGCATTTGAACCAATCAGGCTGTGGAGTAATTCTCCAGAAGTTTCCTGTGTACCAAGCAGGGCAGTGTTCGCTGGGAAGTCAATGGCAGTGTAGGTGGTCTGGTTTGGAGCTCTTCCTTCTGAAGTGTCCCTTCTGCCTTTCCTAGCCTGCTCTGCCGTTCGGAAGGGAAACAGGCAGTTTTATTTGGGGATTAGCTTTTAATTACTGTTTGTTTGTTTACAGAATCTCATTGGCAAGAAGGAGAAATACGCATTATGAAAATTGACCCCAAAAATCATTAGCAGGGAGAAAGTCTCTCACAAATCCCTGGCAAAACAAAACCAGGCACCAGGGTTTGAGTTACACCAGTTTGGAGTTAGCCAGATCTTGTAAATGATAGAGACAGCAGATGCTTTGTGGAGGTTAAGCTGGGCATGACTTGGCCTTGAAATAAATGTAGGTCAGGAAGTTTTCTACTAATGGGAGGAGGTTTTTGGAGGTAGGAATTCCAAAGTGAGGGCTGCATCTCTGCATTGACTCACGGGGAAGAGCTGCCAGCTTCTCTGTGTGCTCGGGTCAATGCGATGCTTACTGTTCTATCTGGCAGCACTTGCAGGTGCTGTGCGTAAATATGTTACTTAATTACGTCAATCAGAAGCCTTCCTGTAGGGCAGCAGCACTGCTGCGAGGTGGTTTGAAGCTGAGGAATGCTTTGAATTGGCTGCTGATAATAAAGGTGTTGGTGATAATATGTTGTGGCTGGATTTGTAAGGTCTGTTTGTTTCAGATGTGTAACTTCAGATAGTGGGGATAAGCCTGTTAACTGGTTTCGCAAAATTCTGAAGGTCTCTTGAAGTTTGCTATTAGAATAAATAATTATTCAGATGTGAGTGCAGCTCTTTTGGTATGCAGTCCTCCAAACCAATTTGAGAAAATGAATAATCCTGACATTTATTCTGCTGCATGCTTCGTATTTTAATCTCGGTTTAGCAGGCAGAAAGACTGAAGTGCATGAGTCACTTGCAGAGTTTCTCAAAGAGCTGAGAATGCAGCGTCCTCTGCAGCGCTCTCCAAATCTACGACTGACCAGAGAAATTTGTGGCTGCTGCTGGGGGTGTCAGACCTCTCCACAAAGTCGTTCAGTGTTTGTTGAAACAGCCAGCGTAAGGCAATTGGTAAATAACAGTTTGCTTTTTGTAGTGCCGTGGTGTGGGGAAGAAGGGTTGGGTAAAGGAGCCTCCCTCTGCCTGCTGGTTGTGCTGGCCAGCGTGGGATCTGTGTATAAACTGTTCTTCTGCAGTAAACACACAGAAGCTCTGCTGAGACTTCTGGTCAAAGGAATTTCGGTTCTTCATCAGCCAGGAAGTGAGGAAATCAGAAGTACAGCAGAGTTCATGAAATCCTCTCTTTTCAGTCCCTTGGGAGGAAAACAAAGTACGTGAGAAAGGCATCAATTAACTATTGCATTGCTGTGCTGCAAATCCCAGATTTGTACAGCTTGCTGTGCTATTGAACTTGAGTGAAGTGGAAGAAATCTGTTGCATTTTTAGTTGTATGCAGAAGGTTTCTTGCATAAACGTAACAACGCCAAATGCTTCTGACTGAAAACACGTGCTTCCAACTGAGTGCTAATGTAGTTATTCCTCAGATGGATTTTCTCATGTGTATGGAAATGCAAAAGCTACTTCATACCTGTGTTCCTTCACTTCTACTGTGGTGGATGTGAGATATTCTCATCTAAATGTTATAAAAGGGAATGTGGTTTAAGTCAGTGTTGTATTCAGAAGTCAGTGTTCCCTTACGTGTTTCTGTTGTGATACTGAAAGTAAAATGTTAAGAATGGTGGGGAACATGGAATGCTGTCACGTATTGTATTAAACTTCTTGCTTACGTTTACACTGTGTTGGCCCAGATAGTGAGAAAAGTGGGGTAGTGAGGAGCTGTCCTTACATGGAGGATATCTTTATTTGATTTTTCAGGTAATTTCTTGAAGTTATTCTTAGATTGGTTAAAAATCTAGGAATGTGAAATATAAAGGAAGACTTTAGTAGAGGAATTTTCAAGGAGGTGGGAGAGTGACTTTAGATGCTCATGGCAGTTCGTATCACGTCATGGATATGGCAGTGTGCTGCTTGCTAACAGCCAGTATGAGAACTCTTAAGTTTCCCTCTTTTGGTTATCAGACTGTGTTTTTGTCAAGTCAGCCTTGAAGTAAAATGTCTCTAGAGACGTATCTTTAAGTATTATCATGAAGGCACGCCACAGATAGGAATTATGGAAAGGTTCTGTTTTTCCGTGGGTAGGTTCCATTGTGGATATCCATTTGTCTCAGTTCCTTGGCAGATGATGATGTCCGTCTACTCTTTAGATTTCTGTCACTGCAGCTTCAGTTTCCCCCCACAGAATGTTTACTTCAGAACTGTTTAAGGGGTTCTGTTGGCAGGGTGTTGGCGTGGTGTGGGCACCTAGGCTTTCTCAGACACAGATGCAACCAAAGCGCAGCAAGAACTGTTGTGTGGGTTCCTGCTGACCTCCAGCTCCTTCTCATCCATCTGTGTCCATCCCATGTGCTTCATCCACCCCAGGGGCTGGCCCGTGTGCCCTAGGAGTAGGTGAGGAGTGCTTTGAAACTGAAGGTATCTTGGGGAAAGCACTGCAGGCTCGGAAAAGTGGCTGGTGGATGAGTTGCATTGCTTCCAAAGCAGACTTGAGAACACAGAAGCCTCTATGCAGCAAAGTGCTTAAACCCATGCTGGCGTTGAAGTTTGAAACCACGACATATTTTTTTAAATCAGTCATGGGCTTAAGTACCTTCTTGAATTAGAATTGAAAGTGAGAGCCAGGACGGCTGTGAGTAGGGGCATGGAAAGAAGACTGGGAAGAGGTTAGTTAGGTTGGGATAGGGAACACAAGTGGCGTGGACCAAAGGGGATGTGCTACAGCACCTGGAGGTGGGAATGGCAGTTGGTTGGCAAGTTGTCACTGCCATCATGCAGCTAACCAACGTTTTATCATCCCCTCTGCCCCCACTCTAGGATTTCTGTCCCTGAGTCATGGCAGACAGAAGACCAGAGAAGTCATGTGAACAAGCATGTGAATCCCTTAAGCAGCAGGATTATGAAGTGGCAGTGAAGCATTGCACAGAGGCACTCCTTTCCCTCAGCCAGTACCCCCCAGCTCACCTCCCGGAGGCATGCCAGGCAGAAATCGACCGCATCAAAATCGAGACTCTGCTGTATAGAATTGCTTCCTTTTTACAACTTGTGAGTGTGACTCTTTCATAGTATCTAATGAACTGGAAAGAACAATCAAGTATCTTGTACCATCAAGATTTAAATAAAACTGTGTTTTCCTATAGTTGCCATACTGGTTTGCCACAGAATCCTCGTTGTTAAAACATGTTTGAGGCTTCTGTCTTGTAGTTTTCCCTGATCTGTTTATTTTTTCAAGATTGGTACCTCTAAATAGTTTGGGTCTGAATCACAGTTTCTTAAAATAATAGAGAATTATCATTTTTTAAAATCCAAAATATATTCTAAGAAGCAAAAATAACTGTTTTTTGAGTATTGTTTTCATAAAGCTATGCTGAATGACATACCAAATTACCTTATCTTTAAAAAACATAAAAGTTACAGATGTAAATGCTCAAAAAACAAAGTTAAGAAATGCCAGAATTCAGGCAACCAGTTCATAGTTAATTTAGCTGTTTTTCCATAACCTAACAGTAGTCTTTTAAATATTTGATCACTGCTAGTTTTCCATTGCTAGGCTAGAGCATGTCTGCTGAAAGATGTAACTCTCAGGCTCTGGCAGATTTTGAATGGAAATGTGAAAACTGGGAGCTTTGTAAGGGTTTTTGTAAATGCAAGGCAAGGTACATGTCCCTGAATTGTAGGTGATGCTATTACCAAAAGTGTGATTTTCCATGAATGCATTAGAATGCTACAATTCCCTAAGGGAAAGAGCGCTGGAATGGTTAATTTCTTTACCCTTCTGTTTTGGAAATGTTTTTATTACAGATTTACAGGGGCATTCTTGTCCTCAAATCTTAACATATTGATTATGAACAACATAATCTCACATGAAAAATGTTTGACCGACTTGTGAGACCTTGCTGGATGCCTTTAAGATAAATCATGCCCATTCTTTAAATAGATAGTTAGCTATTCCATGTGCAAAACAAGAATTGAGAAGCTTCCTGAGTTTAGATGTGACCTATCATATAGCTGGGTTGGTTTTTCTGTTTGTTTTTATAGTGGCAGTTGTGTTCCCACAGATGGACTTCTCAAAATCATTTCCATAGGTCAGTAGGTAGATAGATGCTTAGCAGTGTTTAACACATTTCTGACCTGAATGCCTCTGGAAACGCTTTGAGGCACCTGTCTGCATGTTCAACATAGTGACATTTGTTGCAGTAAGCCATTAGGGATTTTGGAAAACTCTTGCAATCAAAGCCTCTCTATTAAAGAATTACATAGATACTTTAAGTACTTAAGTATTAAAGATTCATACAGATTTTTAAGTAGAAAAATGTCTTATTTTCCTTTGGGTTTTAGCAAAAGGTGTAGTGTTTAAAATCACCATTGATAAGACAGTAAATAAACTACAGACCCTAGAAATTCCAGCAGCACAGTATTAGCAGCAGCTGGATTTTTTTAATCCAGAGTCTAGGAAGAAAGTTAAGTGGTTTTTTTTTCTGGATGCTGTGAGCCACCTACAGATAGGTACATAAACACTTTCCACATTCACATACCTCTTTTAAAATATTCATTTGCTGAGAATTTGAGGACAAAATCAGCATTGTAAAGGTTCATTAGGTTGGATTTGTCAAGTGACTGATGTTCTTTACATGTTCTATCCTGGGGAAAAAAAGAGCCAATGAGTTCGTAAAAGTTTTAAGAAACTTCTAATTCAAGCATGTAGTTGTTTATGCCAAGTGGAATAATGCTATTTTTAAACTTCTCATGTTTTACCTTTCAGAAAAAGTATGGGCAAGCAGATGAAGACTGTAGGCATGGTATGGTTATTTCTTTCTTTTACTATTTAGTGTTATAAATTGCAGTCAGTTGTCTGAATTTGTTGGTTTGCTAACAGGGGATGTTTTGCTAGTTAAATTGATCTGTTTTATAATACTTTCTCTACTTGTTTTTCTAAGGAGATCTCACTATTTTATATCTCATGTTCAGGTGCCAGAACTGAAAAGCAGCTTTCTTTGGCATAGGGGTGCTCTTGGGCTAGTAGATATTTTACTATGTGGATGTAGGATAGATTGACGATAATAGGATTTTTGTGATGATAAAGACAACTGGTTGTTCCATATTCCTTCCTAGGGCTGTTGGCTGATACTTGGGTTTGCATATTAGGTATTGATTCAGAGAAATGCAGCAGGACAGCGTGCTTATGTTCATCTCTATTTGCTGGAGCTTCCAAACTTGTGGCTTTTCAAGTTGAGCCTTTTGTGTTTCTGTGCCTTGTTTAATTGAGGCATTTTAAAGCAATTAACCAATCTTGCTAATGTTTTGTAACTGATCTATAAGGAAAGTAACTCAGTACTTACTACTGAGAACTCTGCTGAGTTTGGTAAACATTTGGTAAACAGTTTATTGGTTAGACTTGGAAGAACAAGCAGGGCAGATCCCTCCTAGTTTTTGGTTTCTTAACTATTCTTGAATTTTAAAAGACATTTCCTGGAACCACAGTTTTGTTGCATGGACTTTGTGATGATGCTGTTGTGATGTTTCTGTGCAGTGGTGTTTATTTTTTTTTTTAAAGTGCATTTGTTTTCACTGGTACCCAAGTTGCAGACTTTTCTTGGTCTGTTGATATCAGCCAAGTTGCCTTTCATGATGGCAAATAGGTGAGAGAGATGTATGGAAAGAAGAATGACGTTTAAAGGAGGCAGGAAGGAGAATCCTTTTTAATGAATGGTGTTCTCATTGATGCGATCTGATGGGATTGTTGCAATGTTAGTTGGGTGACATTTGTCTGTTGAACATTTTTCTTCTCTTGGCACCTGTGTCAGAAACCAGCATCTCAGATGAACCATAATGGTAACAGCATTGTTCCTTTCTCTCATTAATTGTGCAAGGAAGTGGGTGGAATAGGAGCACCAATCATTGGGTACACTTGGAAATTTGAAAAATCTAGAGAACCAGCTTGTATCTTAGTAATAAAGAATCAGACCAGTGTAGTGTTAGTATCTTTAATTCATGCCAGTGTATTCTGCATGTACTTTTCCCAGATCTTAAACATTTATCAGCTTCACGGCATATTTATTTGCCGATGTAAAAGTGGGGTGCGTGTGTTCGTGTATATTATATACATCTTATTTTTATGCATATAGCAATCAGCAATTGGACTGGGGTTCCCTTTGTTGTGCTGTTAATTGCAGCCTAACATCTGAGTATTTTCGTTGTAACCCTTAAAGGTTTTTGCTCCAGTTTCGTTTGAAATATCCTTTGGGAGAAAGCACCTTAGTATGGCCTAGCTGTATTCCTTGATGCTCACAATTATTTTTAAAGACAGATTTCTGTTTCTTTTTACAAGCCTGGTGTGTTGCATACCTGTGACTGTTTGACTTTGACCTTGTATGATAAGTTGTTTTGGGGGTAAATCAAGAAATGCATGTTCTGTATAGCATAGTGCTTGCACTGTGATAAGGAGTGATAGCAAAGAAATCTATCAAGCTGCTACACAAGTCTTTAACAAAAGGAATTAGTTCATGTATTGTAACATTTCATGTGCAACTGCATGTTTTAGCTGGGTAGTGCTGTGTGGTTAATGATACAAAATTTCATAATTGGACATCCAGTCTTTGAGGCTAAAATAGCAAACTGTCAGACATGCTGAAGCTATTTCTGGTGCTGCTGCTTCTGGTTTGGGAAGTAGGCTCTATTTTTGGAAATGTGGTCAGTATCATCAGAGTGGTGAATCTGGAGTAATCCTGGGGGGGCTGTACAGACAGTATTTAGTTACCATTTCATTTTGATGGGCTGTCTGATCAGTTTTGTGCACATGTTTTTGTGGGACTCTTATTTCTGTCACATTTGATGTAGTTTCTGTTAACGATGTGAACATCTGAGTGAGGAGCTCTGCTTTATTATTCCAAAATGTAATCCTGAAGCTGTGGTGAGTGTAAAATTCCTGTTAGCACTAACACAAGCTGTTGGCACCCTGGTCTGCGTGAATAGCAGTATAAACACAGATGCTGATGTTGCCTGCAATGACAGTAATACAGATTTGTAATTCTGTATTTATTTTTTTTTTAAACAACCGTCCAGCCTTCTTTTCAACTCACGTGCTCAGCTTCACTGGCCTTTTAGTTGCTCAGGAGGGCTTTGCTTTTTCTGGTCAGGTAATATATATGATTACATGTTACGCCTGCTGGTCTGAAGCAAGGCTGTGTCATGAAATAAGTCCTTTCACTATTGGAAGCATTGGTGAAAGTGTCTGTCTCACTAGCTGATCCAGTGCTAGAAAACATGAGGCAGGCTGTCTGTTACATGGAGCTTGTAAACTTCTTGACTGAAACAATCATTCCTATATCCTGAACTTTACAGCATGAGTGAATAAAAGCCCTTTTAAAGTAACAGGAATTGACCACGTCGAGGTTAGCTATATTTGGAAACTACAGGGCATGCTTTTTGTGAGCATGAATGGATCTTCCTGAGCATGTTTGTGTTACTGAGAAGTTGTTGGTTGCTGGGGTTTTTTTTCCCCCTTTCTGTGAAGAGGAGGTCCTTTGTGTCTGTGTCACATATTAGGATTTGTCCTTCCCATATTTAATTTTTTGTCTATTTTAGAACATAAACATTACAACCTTTTTTGAGACTCATGTACAGCATTTCTTAGATGGCAGGAGACAAGTTTCAAGTTAATATTAGCCATGAGCAAGTAATACCAAGCCTTGTTTTTCAAAGAAGCCATGGTTTGAACCCACGTTTTGGACATTATTTTCATGTTAAAGGTGAAGGAAAACTGTAGGGTTTATTTAAGTGTATGCTGTGATGAAGCTAATAGTTGCTGGTTTGTGTTGCAGTGCTGGGAGAGGGGCTGGCCAAGGGAGATGGATCTTTCCGTGCAGTGCTCTGCTGCATGCATCTTAAAGGGAAGCTGCAAATTGTGTCTAATGTTCTTTCCAAATCACTGATGGGTGAATCACTGGTAAGTGTGTTTCCTGCAATCTGTGTAATTTAAAAAGCAGTTTTGTATTTCCGTTTTTTGGGGGGATGTATTTGAAAAACAAACCTATGTTTGACTGGCAGGTTGCAGCACAATGAGTGATACCACAAGCCAAAGATAAGTATCTGTTCAGTCAGGGCACCAATCATGCTGTATCAGTGCTTTGGAGTCAGCTTGATTTAGACAAGTTTTTCTTGTTGGCTCTGAATCGTGAAGAGAAAAAGGAAAAAAAATAAAAGGAAAAAAAAAGTGTATTTGTGTATTTTAATTGAAATCCACGTTATTCTAACTTCAGCTTATATTTTTGGATCTCATCTGACACCATTTTGTGTGTGTACTTCAGTAAGTTTAACCTTTGAAGCAGAAAAAAAATGTCGATGGGACTATTAAGCAACTGGCCTATGGTGTAAGACAGCATGAAGAGTTTATCAGGGAATACTTC
Organism: Perdix hodgsoniae; assembly: GCA_035772895.1. Classification (NCBI taxonomy): domain Eukaryota; kingdom Metazoa; phylum Chordata; class Aves; order Galliformes; family Phasianidae; genus Perdix; species Perdix hodgsoniae. The sequence goes on along the minus strand of JAPSGF010000021.1, from coordinate 5,916,643 downwards.
ATCTTATCAAGGCTTCTGTTTTACCCTTGAACTGTCAAAAGATGTTAAGGTTTAAATGTGACTGCTCAGATGGGGAAAACTAGAGATGTGTATAAGTCTCCCAAGAATGATATCCTTTTAATTTCTCTAATCTTGATTAAATAATATGCAATTCATTCCCTTGAACTGCTGGCGGTGCTAAAGCCAGAGACGTGGCTTGTAGTGCAGAGAAGAGCAACTCTTGTCAGATTGTGATGTGTGTTAAGTAACATCAGCAACTGTTCTAGGAGAGAGTCTTACCTTGAAATTGGGTGTTGGGAAGGAAAAGGAGATAAAAATGAGTTCTCTTTCTCTCTACACGAGCATTGCCTTGTAATCACACGTTTCTAAATAATTAATCATGTTTGGTATTATTAAACTGTAATGCTTAAGTGTAATTTTTTTGTATTATTATATGAATTGTGTGTTGATACTTTATTAGTTATGCAGAGTCACTTTCCTGATGAGATATCTATGAATATGGATTTTTAAAATTTCTTTTGAAAAATATGTTAATCGAGCCAACGACATGAATGTGCACACTGAGTGATTGTGCTTTTCCCTAGTTCATTCCCTAGACATTCACCTAGAAAATAACCTGCAGTGAGCTGAAATCTATCTCTTGTATCTTGGTGCTTGACTTAAGCAGTAGGTTTTTCTGGGGGAATGTTCTGGTTGTCTCTCTGTGCCGTCTGTATCCTGATTTCTTCCTTTTTTTTTCCTTATCTCCGTCCCCCACTGTTGACTGTTTCTACATAAATAAAAGATTTTTTCTTTGTCTGGCTCGTGTTTTCTAGTGGGGGGAAAAAAAGTTTCATTGAAAAATTCCTGGCAAGATTAAAGGAAACTTGATTTTTAGAAAAAATGAGTAAAATAGTCCCAAAGTCCTTATCATAGGGGATGGACAGTGGCCTTGTTTGATACTACTATTGTACAAAAAGGTATCTTCATCTGTGATTCCAGGGTTTTATTACAAAGCAGAACGTAAGAGGTTTTTACAGATTTAAGGTCATTATTCACTGTTGCTTTTGGTGGGAATATTAAAATCAAACTTGTTTACTGACTTCCGCCAGTGGATGAGAAGAGAAATGAAGCAAAGTTTTGGAAGAAATTCATTGAAGAGCTGGCATCCATCCACTTTCCTCCCCTGTGATTTAAAGAGAATGACTCTTGGTTACTTCATTTATGCTTTAATACATTTAAGCTCAGCTGGTTCAATTTGCAACCTTTCTACTGAGGAAGTGAGAAATGATTTTGGGAAAAAAAAACACCCAAAGCTTGTGAATTGTTGAGTAGGTAAATTTTCAGTAGGGCAGAAAGTAAAGATGTGGAGAAATTTGGTGAATTTGTGATACTTAAATTTCTGCAAAAATATGCTGAAATTAACACAAAGGTCGTCTTCAGTGTTTTGTCTTACATGAGTGTGAAGCTGTTGCACACTAGTTATCTATTTGAGCTAAATTCACTTTTGAATGATTTTAATTCATGTATGCTTGAACATGCAGGTGTTTTTCATTACGTTGCTTATCTCTAGTGAAAAATCCAAAAATGATATAGTCTTCATCAGAGCAGAGAGAGTTGGAAGCAGAAATCAGTAGGCTGTAAAAAACCATCCTTAAAGAGAAATGAATTCATTGCTGCAGTGGCAGTGACAGTTTATTATATTGATTCCTTTGGAGCTGAAGTGTTCAGCCATAGCATATGGCTGATGTGTAGTGCTTTCTGCCAGCAGCTTACCAAGTGCTGTGTGGAGGCAGGCAGTGTTACAATCAACATTTTGCAAGTGGCAAGCTGAGGCATGAAGATGTGACTTGCAGAAGGTGACCCAGCAGGCCAGTAGCCAAGCTGATAAGAGAGCAGAAGTTTTGAGCAAAGAGCCCTTGTCCACTGGGGCATCGTGCCTGCATGGCCACCACTTGTGTGGGGTATCGGTCTGGATGATAGCATTCAGTAAGTAATGTCACTATGAATATTATCTATCTTGAGTGGTTGCCAAACATAAGAGGTTTTTTTTTTTCCAACTTGTTCTACATGTGCTGCTCATGTACACAGATATCATTTAGCACTGTGCATTGTAAGTCAAATTCATCTTTCCTCATTGCCCTTCTTTTGGGTGATGAGAGGAATGAACTCGCCTGTTGATGTTTAATGTGGTTGAAAGTTTGTGTTTCATATGTTAATATTTTCTTCCTTCACTTCTCTCCCCAGAACGGGATGGTAACTAAAGATCTGACACGACTGAAAACACTTCTTGCTGAAACAGAGGTAATAATGAGCATGCTATTGGGAAAATAATGAGTAGCAACTGATAAAACTGAAGAACATCGCAGCGTGTCAGGGCTCACTTACACCTGCTGGTTTAGGTACTGTAGTTTCCACTGGGCTGTTGGTCATGACCACCTGTTCAGCAGCCTTTCCTCCCAGTTTCTCATGACATATGAGAAAATAGTGATGCTTGTAGGTTGAAGTAGCAAGTAGAATTTGATGCATTTTAATTATGTTACTTATTTTATTTTTCTCTGTTGGAAATGATTCTGAAGTTACATGTAGGACTTAAGTTAAATGGCATAAACATTCTCCCTCACTTCTTTTAATTTTTGGCTTCTTATGCTATAAGTCATTGATTTGGGTTTTATGTGTAATATAGATTTAAAGCTGAGAGACATCTCGATATTGATGTTGGACTTTTGGCCTTTTTGGTTTTGATTGCAGTCCACATGAAAGTACCCTCCTCATGGTGGAACCCTCCAAAATTCTCTTCTGAAGTTGAGTGGACTCAGTGTTCCTGACAGAATTAATTGTATCACTGGTTGTAATGTAGTTGTTACAAAATCACCTTCGTGACCATAACTGAGTTCAGACTTCTGGATGTTTTTGTATCAACTGATGTTTTAAAAGTAAAGAAGCCAGAGCAGTTCTCATTGCTGAAATTGTTTTGTGATCCTTTATAACTGTATTTTTAATAATTGTAGGCAGCTGATAAAGTTCCATCAGGATATCATGTAGAAGATTTAGAAGAAGGTATGTAATTCATTTATAAAGCTATTTAATTTTGTAGTGAGAAGTCCTCGAAGATTCTGATGAATGTTCAACACTGGATAGCAGTCACCAGAAATCAGTCTTGACTGTTTATTTTGATGAACCCTTGGGATTTAGGTTGTTGTCTCATTATTGGTTGAATTTGTTGACAGAATTTTCCAGTTATTTGTCGAAGTGTTGTACCAGAGCTTGCTTATTTCTGCAAATTATTGAAATTTGCCTTCATACCCTTTAAACCTTTGTTTAAATAAATTTGTTAAGAATTGAAGATTATTTTTAAAGTGGATAATTTTGCGTGTGTACAAATACGCTTTGCATTGATGTTTAAAGGCATGGTTCTCTGGGTACTATCAGACTTAGAAAATAATTGGCAATTAGTCAGAACATGGCTTACTCTTCTGCCCTGCAGGATCCCGGGATGGCTGGCAGTTCCGCCCTCCACCCAGGGGAGTCACAAGCAGTGAAGAATATACACTATGTAAAAGGTAACACCTTTACTTTATACCAACATTCTCAAAAGAATCAAAACACTTCCTCTTTTACCAAGCTGATAAATGAATGATTAAATGTTCAGGAATGTGAAAGCACTTACTAGAACAGGAGTTGATTCATTCATAGCTTTTTAGAGTAGTCAGTTTATGCAGAAGCACCTCAAGTTTTCTGTAAGATAAAATTGCTAGTTCTGTTGTCTTAAGGATACTTTGAGCTGCATTTTTCTAGAGGCAGGCAACATCTGTTTTCTTCCACTCTCTTTTTGAATTCGTGTAACTTCAGATGTTTGGAAATTCACTTCCAGACAGCACTGTTAGCAAATGGAAGCAAAGTGAAGCATACCTTGGCAGCATACAGGTGCATGCCTTCAGATAGGTGGGCTTTGCTGAAAAACAATCTTTGCTTAAAAGATGTTTGCAGAATTTCCCTCTGGATCTCATGATGTCCATTTTACCTAAATTTGAACACACAGAGGTAGATTGCCTTGCTGAAAGTCCAACAGCTTTTAGTTGTGCTGAAGTTTCTTCTCCCCATTTCAGTCCATCAGTCAGTATTGCCTGTAGTTTGTCCTACTTATGTAATACTATATTAGGGGAAAAAAAACAAAACTTACACACTTAATTCTGCTATATCTATGACTTATGTAAATGAGTAGAATTTATTTCATGGGTAGCAGTCTGACTTGTTTTTTAGATGGCACCACTCAATTCTGCTGAAGTTGGAGTACGTTTGATGTGATCTTTTAGAGCTGCTAAGTCTTGGAAGCTGTTCATATATTAGATGTGATAAAAGTAATCAATGTTTAAAAAGGAAACCTTAAAAAAAAAAATTACCTTCATTATAACTTTCTGTTTAGTAGCATCTGTCCTATATTTCCAGCCATTGCTCTGAAACCTTCTTCCGCTGAAGCTGTAATTAGCTTTACTGGTTACTTCTGTGTTAATCTTTACAGTGAGAAAGATGTGCTTTTTGTGTCAGCAAATCCATATGACCAGTAAGATTCTTACCATGGATTAAAAATTTAAATTTCTTTATAATGAGATGGGTACAGGTATTTAATGTCAATTTATGAAGTTGTGATTTATTTTTCCCATGGACTGTAGGAGCGGTAGGAGTATGTTGTGTTTGTTCTGGGTAATGAAATTATGGAATTGCGGGGATATTAAGTAAGAAACTAATCACAAAAGGAAAAAAAAAAGGTATTAACACAGAAAAGTTGGAAAACATGCATGATGTTTAAAACTAAGGTAAAATGCTTTTTTATTAAATAATGGAAAGGAAAAGCAAATCTGCTAGATTATATATATATATTATATATTATATGTATATTCTAGATACCTTATAATAACAGGTCAACGTTATATTTTATACTTGTGCTCCATTTCCTTTGGGCCATGATGATGGCAATTATGTTTTAGCATTTTAATACATCCTGAATTTGAAAATGTGTGATGCTGTATTGAAATTGCCTACTAAGAAAAATATTTTCATTCAAAAGATATTGAGGATCACAGCTTGGGAAAATCCACAGTAACATCACAGTATATATCATGGTTATTCTATTAGAAATTTGACACTTAAACCTTTAAATACTTTTAACAGTTTTTTCTTAAAAGAAAGATGTTATATTATAGTCAGTGATGAAAGTGTGGCCTGTATATCCAGGTACTTTTGCTACAAGGTTTTTGTGTTGTAGCCAAGTATTATTTTTTTGTCAGTTAGTTCAAAATCCAAGTGTTCATGCTGTGTTTCGTATTACATAATCTGTTTACTGTGGAAATGTTTTTCAATCACTGATGACTTCTGTGTTTGTCAATGATGCGGGGTGCTGACAGCCATTAATTTAGATGCATTAGCTCATACTATGAATTTTTAACAAGTCCTTAACCTCTCTAAAAATAGACCCTTTTGGACTGATACACTCTTCACCAAGTAGAATAAATCATTTTCCTTGAGAGATTTCTGTGTAGGTGTATTTAGTGGATAAGTCCACGTGATGTCACTGTTGTTCTGGGAAAAACTGCTGATTGAGCAAATAACAGCTGATGACATAACTATTGGAGGCGATTATGCTTTATCTTCCCTTGTGACAGCATTTTATTCATGTTAATACACTGCCCAGCAATTTCAGGGATGGTCTGTGATCTCATTGTGTTCATTGCTTTACAAATATTTGATTCTTCTTTGGAGCTGCAAATCTTGTAAGAAGTCCCTGTGTGTTTCAGAGAAATTTGACACATCTTTTTGGACTTCTCAATAAGAGAGGCTGCTGCCTATCTTACAAAATGCTGTGTGTGTTTATACATTTCCAGATTAATTCCCATTGACTAAAACTGCCTTTAGTTCAGAGAAGGCTTTACAGAATGTCCTTCTGGCTTTAAAAGTAAGATTTTGATACATTTCACTTTTTAATTGGAGAAGGAAAAGTTCAAGGCATAATCATTTTTCGTATTTTATGTAGATTTTTAGAGCAAGGGATCTGCAGGTACGGTGCACAGTGTACTTCAGCACATTCCCAGGAAGAGCTAACAGAATGGCAAAAACGATATGCTTCCCGCTTGATCAGATTAAAACAGCAGAAGGAAAACAAACAGTGTTCGGGCAGTTATATGGAAACCTTGATTGAGAAATGGATGAATTCGTTATCTCCTGAGAAAGTGGTAAGGAAAATATACTACTTCCCTATGTGCTCATGTTTTAAACTAACAGATGAGCCTGTTTTTGGCCCTTACTATCAGAGCTGGTCGAACTACTCATTCCCAAGAAATTGTCCAACCAATTTGGTCCCCTTTCCATCCTGCAATGTCTCTTCTCGCAAAGATACCAGAGACTTTAACTGATTTCTGCAGATGTAATCGTCCATTTCAGGAATTCATGGTAGAGTTTGTGAATTACAGTTTGTGGGTTGATCACAGTGTGCTCATTTTGCATATTTACCATTCCTAGTGCAGGATGAGTCAGACAAGTCTCATGGTATTGTTTCTGTTCCATAAGTGGATGGCAAAACCTTTTAAACTGGAGAACAATCAGTGGTGAAGCTTTCATGACTTAGTGGAGAATACTCTTGTTTTTGCATAGCTCCTTTTCTTTGCCTGCAGCTGCAGACACTTTAATGAAGAAAAGTCAATCCCCAATGTTCAAAAAAAGTTTGAATGCTGAAGAGTGAGGGGTATGGATATGGTGAATCCTAGCAGCTGTTGGGAATTCCAAAGAACGTTTCCGTGGCATTCGACCAGCTCTACTTACCACTGACCCTAAGGAGTTTTCGGTCCATCTATTGTTGACTTAAGTTTGGGAAGAGTGGACTTTCTGCAAAATGGATTAATGAGTAGAAAGCTTCGTTTTCATTTCCTGGTATCTCTAGAGTTCTCATTGATGTCATTGAGATCTGGGGTCTTCTGGAAATGCAGTCTTGGGGCCTCATTGTGTTGGATCCTTCGTTCCAAATATAATCATATTCTGCTTAAAATATGTACAGTTAAGTTGGTTTTTGAAAATCAAGTCCTGTGGTTAATTGTCATAAATGGTTATACTCTCTGCCTACTCTATATAATATAGTAGATCTGGCTTGCTTGTCTCTGAAGTAGGACATGTTATGTTCAATTTCCACACAGGACTTAGATCATTCCTGCACAATCTGAGAGACCATTCATTTTCATTTTTGGTTCCAGATTCCTAAATGCTTTTATTTTGACTTTGTCTGTAGAAGTTTAATACTATGTTGTTGTTTTTTTTTCCTTTTAATCTAGCTTAGTGAAAGTATAGAAGGAGTGAGAGTAGAACATAATCCTGAGCTATCAGTAACTGTCACCACCAAAAAGTCTCACCAAACTTGGACGTTTGCTCTCACTTGTAAGGTAAAACTACTTATTTTTTGACATTGAGTAAAAAAAACGAGAATGCATTCCATAGCCTTCTGTGATTAAAATGTATAGTACTTCTTTTTAAAACAAAGCAATTCACGAGCACCATGCCTTCTCCAGCAGCCCTGGTGGCTGTGTCTCAGATGCCCTGGTTTGTACTGTGACTTGTGCCTGCGGGACTTGTAACTGCTTTGTCAAGCTGAGAATTCTTGTAAGCTGTCATTGTCTGACTGCAAATAAAGATACTCTTGAAATAATTTGTTTTCCAACGTAGTTAATTTCAACCCTTGCATTTTTTTTCTGATAGCCTGCAAGAATGCTGTATCGAGTGGCATTGCTTTATGATGCCCATCGGCCACATTTCAGTATCATTGCAATATCTGCTGGAGACAGCACTACCCAGGTATCACAAGAAGTTCCAGAGAACTGTCAGGAATGGATAGGAGGAAAGATGGTTCAGAATGGAATAGATCACTATATATACAAAGTCAGTATAGCCTTTAACACAGAAATCTTTGGAACTTTTCGCCAAACTGTTGTGTTTGATTTTGGATTAGAACCAGTCCTCATGCAACGAGTAATGATTGATGCTGCTTCAACGGAAGGTAATGTATAAAAATTTTTTTCTTGAATGATGAAAGCTTTTAATGCTGCCTGTTTCTTTTTTCACATTTCTGGGAGGAGCAGCATCTGTATTAACAGCTAATGAATAACTTTTACTGTGTATTATCTTACTCACATGTATGAATATAAATAGTGGACATAAGCTTCAGAATGTATAGATTGGCTTGGGTCCAGTGGAGGTAATGTCCTTAGGATTGTTATAGTATATCAGGATGTGGTTCCTAAATCACGTCAAAAAGCTGAGAATTTCTACTGTAGTATGTATCTTGTATTGATGAAAGTGCTGAATGTGTAGGAAAAAAAGGTGAGAAAGATCACAGAAATTCTTCATAATTCATTAATCAAAAAAGGCTGTGTCTTTTCTTGCAATCCCTGACTGCGCTTGTCAAAGGCAAGAGACAGACTTCAGGTTTGTAACTCAGCAAACTGCTGTGCAACAAATTTTGGAAGTGCAAAGAAAATGTGATTTTTTTTTTTTGTCTGTGTGTATGTGTTTATTCAAGTTTAAAAAGTTACATGTCACTAAGAAAGCAACAGTTTTATATTTATTTACAAATAAGAGATTAACATCTTCAGCATTACCAAGAAGAAACTATGAATAGCAAATGCAAAGACACAAACCAGTCTTCCCAGATGACTGAAGAGCAGGAAGTCTGTACAAGTCGTAGTGTCTCTTGAAGCACAGAATATTGTATTGAGAACAAGATACTCTGCTTAGAAGCAAGGCAGTGGTCTTTTCAGGAACTATTATCTGATCCTCATGTAGCTGTCTTGGGTAATCATAGCTGACAGACTTTCGTAAGACATCAAGTTTTGGAAGAGCTGGTGCCCTTTTATTTTGAAACTGTTTCAGCCCCCAAAAAAACTAAGTCACGATTTGTTTGCGAAGTCACTGTCAAACTAGTGTGTTCTGGGTCCTCACAGGCTTAAACTAACTGGAGCAGCACAGGGAACAGCCAATTCAAGTCACATGAAGGAGGTAGATGAAGTTGAGGTAGAAGTCTTTAGCATTAGTTAGTGATGTTTTCTTTTCTCGTGTTGCTTCTCTGTGTACAGAAGGGTTCCAAAGTCTTAAAGCAGTTTGTTGCTGCTGCTTATTTTGAATGGAAAGAGGGCTAGCTGTTTAATATGTACTTGTAAAACCCAAATCCTGGGCCTTTGTTAAGGTAATTTGAGAGCCTGCTTGCTCTGTGTACACTTGAAAATTAAGAATGGTAAGTCTGGCAGTGAATTTGCTAAAACTGCTGTAGAGGAGACTCTTGCACTTCATTCATTCTCTCTAATGGGATTATTTTTAGTAGTGTTTGTTTGTCTGTAACTTATCTCTTTGTCTACTTTGTCTATTATGTACTCAGATCTTGAATACCTGATGCATGCACGGCAACAGCTACTAACTACAGCTAAGCGTTGGGATTCTACTTCTAAGACTATTGTAGAATTCGAACCTAATGAAACTACTGAATTGGAGAAGAGCCTTCTTACCAGATACCAAATCCCTCTATCTGCTGACCAGTTATTTACACAATCTGTCCTGGACAAATCATTGACCAAGACCAACTATCAGTCACGGTTGCATGACCTCCTTTATATTGAGGAAATAGCACAGTATAAGGAAGTTAGCAAGTAAGTAATGCATTTACAAAAGTATATACTATATGTTTGTTACTGTTCTGTTAGAATGTTGAAGATGACAACTTTTCTGATTAAACCTTCATGATTAGTTAAAATATTAAATCATCTTTTTGCTTGGAGATAAAGTTGAATATGAATTTGAAAATTTGACTAGTGTTTGACAAGTGTTACTTAGTGATGCTCATTTAAAGCAGGCTGTACCTACCAGCTTTTTCTTACAGTTGGAGGCACTAAGCTTCTGTTGTACAACGGTTTACCTAACGTACATATAAAACTTATATATGTTTTGGGCTCTCTGTACAGAAAGAAAATGAGTTGTTGTGAAATATGATGCAGAACTAGACTGTTTTTGCTGAGTGAATTTTCACATCAAGAATTAAACTCTTGTGCCTCCCAGGAAGGCAAAGAGCAGCACGCCTGTAGAAATGAAAGAATAAGAAATGTGTTCTGTGTAATGCTTTCCTTATGATGCAGTGATAAGTTTTTGCTCTTCTTTTTCTATCGTGTAGATTAGTAAGTTTTAATAATGTTCTGGAAATCTTCTGTTTTGATAGCGTTGATGACAGAAGCATTCCTTTGATCTTGTAGCTGACCCACTTAATTGCAACAAGGCTGAAAGTAGCACACTTTTCTGATCCTCTGTGGCTAAGATCACACACTTGTTATTCTCTAGAGAGGTGCTAGGGTTGCAAGCCTAGAATTGGGTCTGGAAAATACAAATGCAAGTGGGTTGTAATACTTCTGAAGTTGTGTCAAGAGTCAACGTGTTGATGAGCAGCTTCTCTCTAATGCGTTTGTGGACCATCTTGTAAACGAGTAGGGTTGTCAGTATGGTCTTTTCTGACAGGATTGGAATAATATGACTGCAGCTCAGATCGGAGTGGAATGTTGATCATGGCTTTGCACTTTCTAGGAAAACAGTTGCAGAATATGAGGCCATCTGAGCGGAACTACTGAAAAGTACTGGATGAAGGTTGCAGTGACTTTATAAAGTCCTGAGTTTAGTTATAAGGAAGTCCATCCTGAATGGTCTGGAAAAACTTTACTTTTAAATTGTGTTTATTCTAATATTTCAAGGGGTGTTTGTAAGCATATGCAACATGACTGCATTGCAAAATAAAGCAATAAAGGTTAGAGTAAAGGTGCTATTACTGAGTCATTTTCAAATGCAAAAAGCAAAACGATGTTCTGATCTAGATGCTAGCTTGGTTTTTGACCGCTTTGCTGTAGATATCATCTGCTGATGGTTTTAAGAGTCATCCTTTTTTTGTGCATTCAAAAGAGAAACAGCCTATGGTGGTTATGTTGGCTAAAACTTACTGTGTGTTTTCTTGTATGAATGTCAGTGAGTGTGAGGCAACATAGCTCCTCTCATGCACTACATTTTCTGCTTCCAGAATTACAGAACAGGTGTGCAAACTTAAAATTTTGACTGATGGAAAATAGATTTGTTTTCATCATTCCTGTGTCTCATATTTTGTCAGTGCATAAATACATGTCATACTGTGCATCCTGTCTGAGGTGTGGAAATGAATGTGAAATGAAATATGTTGAACTTTGAAGAAAATGTTACATGGGGCTTTGTTCAGAACGGCTTCACTTGCCATTTCAGAATTTGGCTGCATTGGCTGTGCATGAATTCTGGATTTATCTGATATTTCTCCAGTTAGGTTTTGCAACAAGGAGTCTTGCATAAATTCCTTCCATTAAAAATACAGTTTGTTGATTTTTATTTTTATTTTATTATTATTATTATTATTATTATTATTTGCATAAAGCTCACTGCAAAGCAAGGTGAGTGAGGAAAGGTGAAAGAGAAAACTTTTTGATTTTTTTAATTCTAATCCAGATTTTTGTAATTTAACATCTTGCCAGAAGGTGTCAGCTCACTCACAGAGAATTGATAATCTGTAAACTTGAGATTCCCTTTAGTATAGTAGAATCAATTTATTCATGTACAAAACCAGTAATTTGTGCCTTGTGTCAGATTGGCAGTAATAATATTTTCCTGTAGCTTTTTACAAATCAAAATTTGAGAATCAGCTATTGCACATTTAGCAGCTTGGGGATTCTGTTTTAGGGAAGTTGTAAAAAGTTTTTCACAAAATAAATTGACAGCACATGGTTGTATCTTAGTAACAATGAAGAGCTCCTGTTCATTGTATTAACGATAATCTATACCTATTTTTGTTATGCCTGCATATTCTGATTTTTAGTAAGCATTTTAATCAATCCATCTGATTTATAGGTATAATACCATTTACCTTCTTCAAGATCTAGACTACTTTCATTGGTGTGTAGCTTGGGAGAGGTGGATGGGATACATAGAAATCTTATTCTGTTCTTCTGTACCTTTCTCCCTGAATAACACCTAGTATCCGTGGATGTAATAAAAGGTTACAAAGTATTTACATGTTTTTTTTTTCTTCTTTTCTTTTTCTTTTTTCTAATTTGGAGCATGCACAGCAGCTCTAGTTCGCCCTGAAATTATTTGGGTCACAGAGATTTTTGTATTTGATGTAGTCTAGTGAACTTTGTTTTGTAAAGTTTCATTGATATTGCTTCTCTTGGTTGTAAGTTTTATAGGCTGACATCAAAAGGAAAATGTTCTACAGCTCCATACTTCTGAGGGGGCCACCTGAACTGTACTTGTTCAAATATAGTTTCATATTCAGAGTGTTTGACAGTGCACCTTGGGTCAGGATACCTGGAATTTCCAAATCAGAGCCTTTTCCTGCACTTACTAGATGCTTTCTTGCTTAGGTTCAACATAAAAGTGCAATTGCAGATTGTAGCAAGCTTCATGCTCACTGGGGTTTCTGGAGGTGCGAAGTATGCCCAAAATGGACAACTTTTTGGACGCTTTAAGCTCACTGAAACGCTTTCAGAAGACACTTTGGCGGGACGGCTGGTGATGACCAAAGTCAACGCTGTTTATTTATTGCCTGTCACTAAAGAGAAGTCAGCACAGACCCAAGGAACCAAAGAGAAGGTCTATGAAGCAGCTATTGAAGAGAAAACAAAGGATTACATCTTCTTGAGGGTATCCAGGGAATGCTGTGAAGAGCTTAATCTTCGGGCAGATTGTGAGATGCAGGTAAGCCTGAGAGGAGGCTGTTCTGGGATGTTTGCATGATATCTATTTCAATTCCACCCAAAATGATTGCTGGAAAATATACTAGGGAATTTTTAAAATCTCTTTGTGATACAGAGAAAGTAGAGTGTAAATAAAATGTTCAGGTAGGTGAATTGTGTATGTTATTTATAAAATGAATAATGTCACCAGCGTCCACAGGAACCTTTCCATTAATGAATCAAGGGAAGGAGTGTTAGGATTTATTTTTCCTCCGAAATAATAAACCTCTGGTGCTCTTTACATAGTCAGCTGGAATTCTCTCTGGTAATTTGCATCTGAGGCAGTAGATTCTTGTGTTGCTGTGGATTCTACTACGCTTTATTCTGGGCTTGAGGTGAGATGAATTTTTAAGGAAGTTGAGGCTATGAATGGGCTTTGTGCTGCTTTCTGCACCTGTATCAGAACAAAAGGGATATCGTCCTCTAGTGGACAACTTACTGCCTTGATGAAGGTGATGAGGGTTGAATAGATACAGGCATGAGGAAAATGAACAAATACTTCTCTGATGCATATCCAGTATTTCACAATGGCACTTGCCTCCATTAACTCTGAAATACCTCTCTGGGAGGCATTCCATCGCAATGTGAAGAGTTACAGCGCTGCTGCTAGAGACTGTGGTGTTGGCAGTAAGATCAAGTTTTTGTTTACTTTGCAGTTAACATGAAATGAGGGGGATAGTGTGTGCTTTTAAACCATGTTGTTATGCAGCTTGCAAACAAACTTGCAATTCCTGCTCATGCAGTAAGGGAAGACAAAGCTGTAGTTATCTATTTGCACTGCTCCTACCTGTTCCCTTTGTGTTCCTGATGTAGAATTTGCAGTTGACCTTGTTTACTAGCCAGAAATGACCTCAAATTAAGGTCACTGAAATTACTTGAATTGAATTCATTTTCACCAAGGAATTATCTCCATTTACTTTCTGTTGTGGAGACATATGTAGGAATCTTAATGTCTTAATTTAATGTAACTGATTGGTCTGGGAAAGCTTATGCTCTTCTGGGCTCTTGGTTTTGTGTTTGTTTTCTTAAAACAATAATTAAATCTACTAATTGATTCTATCAAAAACTGCACTGGAATTCCTAATGAGCTGGAGTTTGAGTAACTGACTTATTTTCCTTCGAGTGTCACAGAACTAGGCCTGAGGCAGCAAATCTCTTCATTAAAAATGAGGTTCTGAGTTTATTTGTGAAATCATGCAGTGCTTCATATATACAGCAGTGAACTGGTGGTGAGATCCTTAAACAGCTACCTATATTTTAATGAATTGTGACTGGGAGGAAAGTTTTTCTGATGAAACATTGACTGAAAAATATGGAAAGAGAATTCTCAGGTTAGAACTGAGGGTAGTACAGCTTGGAGGTACAGTGCTTCCATTAAAGATGCTGGAAGTCTTGCCATTAATCTCCAGTGGATTTAGTAATCCCTGTGTCATTCTTAAACAAAATTGCTGCAATTTCTGTATATTTTTTGATTAAACTGCGTGCCTTCCTTCCTTTTATTATCTAATAGTTCATCTTGGAAATTTCCTGATAATTTCCTTGTCTGTTGTCCTGGCTAAACTAAAGCACACAGAGAATTCTGACTTGGGCTGGAAGGAGCTGGTGCTTTAAAGCCCCTTGGCTGCTGTTCTTGATGACCAAACTAACATGAGACTGTTTTATTTTTGGAGTAGTTGCACTGTCTTGTCGTTTTCTGTGAACTGGCAATGGATTGACTTCCTTTCCCACTGTTTTCTTGTTCTGGAATGTTTATTGAAGCAGGTTACATGCTTCTCCTTCACAGATGGCCTCATTCAGTACTCTGCAACAGCAAACATAACTACGTGACTCAATCCAAACTGGATTGAAAACAAAACAAATCACAAGCTGTGAAAATGGAGAATGCTGGTAGATAATAAGAGAGATTGAATGCCAGTCCTTGGACTCCCAGAAAGAGCTGTTAAAGTGTTGCTCAGATTTACAGTTTGAGTTTAAATACCAGGTGGGCTTCTGTTAGCCTTGAGTCTGTAGGAGCAAAGAAACTTTTCCTATATAGAGCAAGCTGAAGTTGGGAGCGGTGCCACTTCCTTGGGAATCTTTTCCTAACATGTGGGACTGTGGGATGCTGTGGGTGTGGGTAGGGGATGCCTGGAGGGATGCTTGGGGTCACCCTCTGGCAGCATGAGCTGTCACTGTCATTCTTGGCATGTGCTAAACCATGCTGCTTTAAACACCTGGCTGTTTCCTGCAGCAGTGTGTAGGCATCAGCTTTGCAATAGAACAAGGAGGAAAAAGTGGTTTGAGCATTTTTAAGAAACAAGCTTTACTACCAGTCAAAACAGTTTCTGTGAGCTCTGTGCTTGTTCCTTAGCTCCATTGCTGCCCTTTTCTTTATACATCTTGCTGTAAGATGCAATAGGCAAGATGAATATTTAGTGCCTTGTATCTGTGAGAGACAAAGTTAATGCACTGATGTAAGCAGGTGTTGTTTATTTACAGCAAAGCTAGTATTGATGTATTTTTTTTACATGCTATGTCATGAAATTAACAGTGTTTTTAAATATAATAGAAAAAAAAGGAAATGCTAAGAGCATTGAAATACAAGTAATTGAGAAGACAAACAGAATGTATTGATAAACAACTAAATTTTAGAAGTTACATTTTGGAGAGTTCTAACAATTCAACAGAAGTGACAAATGGTGTTATTGCAGAATGTTTGGCTGGAATTAAGCACTGTTTAAGCACATTTCTCTCTGCTTTTCACACATCTGATTTGTACTGTCTGTTCATCTGCAACAGATTCCGGTCCATTTCTGTTTTCAAGTTGTTCTTATGGTAAAGTATGGAGGCTTAAATCTTTAAATGCGATGCTCTAGCTCAGTGCTGTTTTCCAGGAGTACTTTTTTGTATTCCAGAAATAATTTGAAGAATGTTATACTTTTTTTTTCCCCTGAAAGTGCAGTAGAATCTAATCTTAGACAACAAAATGATGTTACAGAAGGTGCTGTATTTTATTTTGTTTACAGAAAACCAAAACCAATCCTGTTTCCTTCTGATAATCATTGGGTTGCAGGAAGATAAAGTTATCGTATGCAGCAAAATCTACAGTGTTTTTGAAATACATCATTTTTGGTTCACCTATTAATTCCTTCATTTTGTATTGCAGGTTGAACTGCAGTTTCAGTTAAATCGCTTACCCCTCTGTGAAATGCATTATGCCTTGGACAGGATTAAGGACAACAGTATTTTGTTTCCAGATGTCAGCATGACTCCCACCATACCCTGGAGTCCCAACAGGTACAAGAATACAAACACTTTAATATCAACGATCGTATGGTAATGTAGTATTGAATTTCCCATAACAGATGGCTGAAATCTGCCCTGGAACAGGAAATATGTCTTGCTCTTCATTAATGGTGAGGATAGTTCAGAGAAGGGATGAAACTGTTCTGAATAAAACAAGAAAACTGATCCTCTGAGGACTAGAATCTGTTGATTAGTTTTCCCTGTGGTTGAATGGTGACTTTAATGGGCACTGCAGTTGTGTTGTAGCTGCAGCAAGCAAATCTGTTCTTCTTTCCTGTTCTGCAGTTCTTCATTGAAAATATGTACTTGATGGAAATGTAAATATCTGTTGCAAGGATTTTGCTGTGCAGGATCTTAAACGTGCAGACTCACTAACATGAGCAATCTGTTAGTACTCTTTGAGTTTGATGCAATGACCCAAATTTGGACAAACCGCTGAAGGGAATGGCAGAACAAAAGGGTGTTTGATAAGGCATTGCACTTGCAGTCAGTCCTGAGATTCCTTGTGTATACATTGTACAGTTTCTTTTAGGACATAAAAGCCTCCACATTATTGAAACTCTTGAGAAAACTTACAGGGATACAGTAATACAATTAAGATAGTGCATCTTGAAGAGGAAACTTGAAGAAATGAGGCTTTGTGGCTCAGGGAGTATGATCAGTGTTCTTGGTGCATGGGGAAGGATGGGGGGGGAAGATGAAGTTTCTGTATGTGGACACCAGGGAAGTGAGAGGTATGTGGAACTGATAGCCTGTGCACTCAGAGTTGTGTGATATCTTGAAGGTGCGAATTAAGAGTGTGATTGTGATGGAGTACAAAGCAGAAGACAGCTCAAGGATGAGAAGGAAAGTGATCTGGCCAGAAAACTGCAGCTAGAAAATGTAAGGCAAAAGTTACTGGAAAAAGTTGAGTTTGTTTTTGAAGTGTAGGAAGAGCAGAGATGATAAAAGGAGGCTGGTGCAGTGTTCTGGGTGGGGAACCTTGCTGGATGTATCAAAGCTTTGTCAGTAAAGACTGAAAGAAGGGAGCAGGTTTTGCACAGCTATGCCACAAAGCTAATGAAGGACAATGACAATCTGTTCACTGACTTAATTAAGTTTTGGATAAATCTTGTAAAGAAGTAGTATTTAGGAAGGCTTGGAAGTAAGCAGTGATTACAATGAAAAGGAAGGAAGGCAAGCCAGCTAGAACACTTTTCTGTTTCTTGTCAGGAGATTCATATTATCAAAAACTTATGCAATGGTTCTTAGTTGTATAATTTATTTGTATAACTGTTTTGTATTTTTTTATGTATGTAAATAATGTGCATAATGATTGCCATTCAGTTTAAGTCAGTGCAGTAAGCATGTTTTTCTCTCTCTAAAGGCTTGGTTTGCTTTAACTCAGAATTGTCTTTCCTGTAATTCTCTTGTACTTCTGTTTTATGTTTCTACTACTTTCCAGTATTTCTTAGATTCCTCTGCAAGCTTTTTGTTCATTGCTATCTTAAAAGTTAGGACTTCAGTCAGCTCCTCTTGATTTTAGTCCCTTTTGGTAGCAGAAGCTTTCCTTATTTGCAAGAATCATAGTGCTTGCACCAAAGCAGATCACATTGCTAAACTATGGCCATATGTGCAGCAGTGAGAGGTGTTTTTTACTGTGTGTGTCTACTTTTAAATCTCTCACTGGGAATATTATAAACCATGCCTACAAATCTTTAACCTCTTATGCTCATTGGAATTTTCTGAAGGAATCTTTCTGTTAATGCTGGTATCTCTAACTGATTACAGCAGAGGTTCTTTTAGATGACTTTTTTGTTGGAGGTGTGTGCCTTAATGATCTCAGAAGAGGGAAAAAGATGTCTGTAATTGGTTATTACTAGTTTTTTAGTTGTTGTTGTTCTTGTTTGATTTTGAGATTCATCCTACTTCACATTTAGCAAGCCTGAGGTAATATAAATGTTGACTTTCGAAGCTGACAGGGTAAATACTGCCTGGAATAAATATAGCTAATGTTACATTTTATATAGTAATGGGAGAAAAACATTGATGTCTGCTTTCTTTTATTATCAAGTAGTGGTTCAGTATATACTTCTGTCTGAAATGTACATTATAGAGGCTAATTATTGTAAGGCAAGATAATGTAAATTGGGAAGTAGTTGGATTCCTTTTGGAAAAAAAATACTGATTTATTGCAAATAGTATCAAGGTTTTGTGATACAAGCATTGCTAGGTCTGTTAGTTTGTGTTAGTGTGGTTCGGAACAACAGAATCAATACATTAACATACAGTCCTTCATGAAAGCTTTTGAAATCTTAACTCATTTCATTTCTTTTTGATGTGAGTTATAGGTTCTGATTTTCAACTCTTGCCTCCTTTTGTACAGACAATGGGATGAGCAGTTGGACCCTCGGCTAAATGCTAAGCAGAAAGAGGCTGTTCTGGCTATCACTACCCCACTTTCAATACAACTGCCTCCTGTTCTTATCATCGGTCCCTATGGGACAGGAAAAACGTTCACGCTGGCTCAGGCAGTCAAGCACATACTCCAACAACAGGATACTAGGTGAGGTGGGGCTCTAAATAGAGCAATACATGATTAGCAAAGAGTACCGTTTCTTATGAAGTTCAGGTTAAAGGCAGACGTATAGAATTTCCATCCAGCTTAAAAACAACCAAAACCTGAGCTACCTGTTACTGTTTCGAATGGTAAAGTAATTTTGTAGTCTTTTCCATGTATTTTCCATTTGAAAACTATTTAAAATTGACAATATTGAGAAGGACTGTGATTTGCTCAACATGGAAAGTTGTGCAGTATATTTGATAGTAAAAGTTGTTCCTTAATTAAAATTGAGTCTGGATTAGTAACTGCAAGGTAATTGCTGGAAAACTGTTTAAACTTTAAACCTTTACATAAATGAAGGATTTAAGTTAAAGAGCTGAACCCTGTGAACTAGAGTAGGTCAGTGCCTGGATTCATTAAGAGAAATGTACAGGAAGATGGCCACTGTTTCCTTTGTTTTGTATTCTACTGCTTTGAATTGTTTTCTGTTTCTTCATTGCTTTTTTATTTGCACCATTTATTCCAGCAGGATTCTCATTTGCACCCATTCTAATAGTGCTGCTGATCTCTACATAAAGGATTATTTACATCCATATGTAGAAGCAGGCAATCCCCAGGCAAGACCTCTCAGGTATTTTTTAAGGCTTATTATGTATCTATAAAATACTCTTCTTAAGAAAAGGTGTCTATAAAAAACAAACGAACAAAAAAGTTAAAGAACGTTTAAGGTATAAAAGCATATTGGCATTACCAGCAGTGATTTTAAAAATGTAGACTAAAAGGAATGTGAAACGTTGTCAGCGTAATTTTGTGTCATTTCTTAAACAAAAATAAAGACATCCTTTTTTAAGCTTTTATTTTTCTATTGCTAAATGTGTCGTTCTTAATGAGCAAACTTTTGATATGCTCCTCTAAAAGCTACTTAATAAAATAAAAGTGAATTTAACTGTATTTTAAATTCCAGAGGGTTTGGACTCATGCTTATGGTTTGGAAGCTGGGGCTGCTCACCTGGCTTTTTGAAGAACAAATATGTCATAGGAGCTAAATAGAAAATATCAGAATTTTTTAAACCATGACAGTTTGGCCTCTTCTGATCAGTCAACTTGAAGTAATTGTGTATGTGATTAAAGGTGTTCACTGTGGTTATTTTGGGAGAGTTACTTATGGAAGAAGATGAAGTGAAAATCTAAAGCATAGGAAAAGTGAAATGTGCATATAAATAGGGAGTATTTATTTATTGGCAGAAACTCACTCTTGGGAATATTTGCACAGATACCACAGTGCATAATACTGCTAACTTGGTGTATATTTTTTAAATTACAGACTTCGTTTTCTAAATGCCAGTGTGTGAGTTTATTATATTACAAAGAAAATGATTTGCTGTGTTTCTTGCTAGCTATCAAGAGCCATCCTGGACTTAGAATTTACATAGTATCAGTAAAGCCAAAGAAGTTACATGAAAGGGTGAGATTTACAACAGATGTTAATTCTGGTAGGTGTGCTGGCTTTAGTTGCCATGTGACAGACTGAGGATCTGGCCAGAAAGAAGAGACAGTTTGCTTGGAGAAGTCCTCTTGGACCTGGTATATTTTGACACAGATTGTCTCCAGGCTCTTTGTAAAGCACTTTGTGATGAAAAGTGTTACAGTATCTTAATTTTGTAGTGGGGAAAATATGTGTTATTTATGCTTTCAGGAATGTTGAACTGTGATTTAACAGAGCAGAGTGTCAGGTAGTTTTGTTGTGGTCGCCAGACTTATGCTACCTTCTGCATGTGCTATATTCTGTTTAGCCCAGTCTCAGCCATGGTCATGAAAAACATACATGAACAATTTCTTTTCCATTAAGGTTAAATATATATATATGTACATATTTACCAAGGATATTTAATGCAGAAATATGCAAAAAAACACCGTATGTTTAAAATAAAAAGTAACTTTCATAGTATTTTCTTATGAGTACTTTAGGAAGTGCTGCTGTGAACTATATATCCTATTCCAATAAACATAGTACCTTTAGGAAAAGTTTTGGAAAATAGAGGCACCTCTCCAGATCTGTATATTTTTATATATCCACAAAGTATGTGTGCTTGTAAATGACTTGAAAAGTGTTACATAGCTTCCAAACAACTTATACTTGGGAAGCCTAACTACATGCCAGCTGATCCAGCAGGACGTGAAGGGTCAATATCTGCACTGAAAGCTAGAGCTACGTGATATTCCTAGCATAAAATCAGTCTCTTAGCTTTCTTATTGACTGTTGTCAAGGTATGTTTTCAAATTAAAATCATTACTGTTAGTTTAAAAAGGGTGCCCTGAGCCTTTTGCTGCTGCCTAAGGGAAACAAAATGGAGCAGAAGCAGGAAAGTACCCAAGCAGGATGTGCTGCTTGTAGTGTTTGTGTTTCAGAATGGCTGAGCAGTTTGCTTTAGATGTTTCGTATTTACTCTGCAGCTATGGGTTAGTTAAATAGCATCCTTGCTAAAAATGTTCCCACAGATGACTTGGGAGCACCATATTATTTCTGTTGTTTTTGAAGGGAGAAAGCTTAATTATTTAGTATTGGCTGAGTACTGAGAACTACGTAAATATTTCTATAAATTTCTGTGGGTAAAACTAAATAATTTATCCCATTAGGAGTTGCACCATAAAAATTTGAAGTCTTCAGTTTGGGGAGTTTGTTTAAATACCATGTAATAATTTCAAGTGTATGTATTTTTTTCTAACAAATAATTATCTCTATCCTTTGGAAAACATAAAGGCAGAATGTATTGGGGAAAAAATTATGTTGAATCTAAGTTCTGCAACTAAATAAAATAGCAAGAAAGCCAGGAGACCAAATTCTCTGAGTCGTAAAGCCCATAAACAGATCTGTATCCAGTAAAAAAAAAAAAGGCACTGGTTGTGATTAGGGGTAATGCAGCTGTTAGGGGACACACTCCAAAACCTGTCTGTTTCTGAAGACATTTGTCATGGGGAAAAAAAAATAAAATAGTTCTATTGATGTAAGTTAATGCTGAGGTGTTTCTGAAAGAAAAGAATCCAGTAACCTACAGTTAGGAGAAAAGAGCCTGCAATTAAATGCTTCTGTTCCATGCTAAGACTTAATTTTTTTTGCATGCAGAAGCAGGCAGTGTTAGAGGGTGATTCAAAGCAGTGGAGGTGGTAATTGGCTTCCAACGTGTGTATGCTCTTATTCCATGGCTGTGCTTGTCTCTTTCCATCAGCTGCTGGAGCCCTCAGGAGGCAACTCTGACAGTAGGCACTGCAGGCAGGTGCTGGAGCTGCACGTGGCATCTAAAAACTCCAGTCCAGACCTGGGAAGCATAGAGATTCTCTCTATGCAGTGATTGCAGTATCTACTGTTTATTATTTGTGTGTTTCAAATTTACTTGTATCCATTTTATTAAAAGCAGGGAATTTGTTGTTGGAGTGTGTGATACCACACAGACATAAAGGTGGTATCATTTTCCTTATGAAATACCAATTCTGTGTATGGAGGATACTTTCAGTGCTTTTGTGGAAGATTTAAGGGACTCAATCTTATGGGGCTTCTATTTCAATGTTGTTCCCAGTGTATTTGTTTGTGATTCCACTGCCTGTTTGCCGGTTTGGACAAAGCTAGCCTTCAAGTTTCTAATTTCTCTGCGGTTAAAATCTGGGGGTTTGTACCTCCAGCTGCACACGTACAGAAGGAGTTGCAGGCACTGAAGGAAAGGTTGGTCCTGACTGCTGGCACTCAGGCCTTTGCTTAGGGAAGCATTAGGAGTAGAAGTTGGGTTGGTCTCTCACTCAGAAGTTAAGGAGACGTTGCAGAATGAGGTGTTTTTGAATTGCATTGAGCTGGTTAAAAATATTTGTATATATTGCAATAGGTTCCTCCAGCTTTAAAAAAACAATCTTGAAATTACAGAAGGTGCTATTAGTGCAGATTGCACACAAGAAATCCCACGTTCTGCGTGGCTTACTTATATCACAACTTTTTCCAAGTAGTCACATCTGCCAGGTGTTTTTCTGGCAGTGGTGCATATTAGCTTTGGGATACCTTTTTGATCTCGTATCAAAATAAAATAAATTCATGGGTAAGCAGCAGTGCAGTTTGAAATGCTGTCAGCCAATCTTTGAGTCACAGATAGTTGAATTTGTGTAATGAAAGACAGTGCATGGTATAATAATGTCTAATAACCATAATATTTTGCATTTCAATAGCACCTTTCATCCAAGAATCTCAAAGTGCTTTACAAACACAAACTCACAATAAACTCATTAATCCTCACAGCACTCCTGTGAGATGGTAGGTAAGTATTATCCTCAGTTCACATTGGGAAACTGAATCATATGAAAGCTGACTGAATGGCTGCGATGAAGACAGCAGGGTTGTTCTGCTGCTGCCGCCTCCTTCTAGTGATCCGGTTCTGACTGCACGTTGCTGCACTGGTATAATAACAGCATATCAAATAAGCCTTATTGGTCTGATGGCTGACGGGAAATAAATTCATTGATCGCATTGCAAGGTTCTTGATCCTGAAACAGTGCTGAACCCAGGCTGAGCTGGTCACAGTTGATCACTGTGTCAATTCTGGCTGGTGCTGTTGCCATCCAGATTACTGCAGCACAATTGCACCCCAGTGCCTTTCATTTTGTGTATCTTGTCTGAAATGGACGTTGCTATCCGTATTTTCACCAAATTTATTACAACCCTCATGGTTTCTCTCATGTTATGTGAACTGAGCTGTGCTTTTCCAACTTGAGGAGACACATAGTATCCAAAGTCCAGCCATTGCAATCATGTTTTGCACTTGAGTGCATAATTTCACTTCTTCAAATATTTTATTAATGATTTGGGATTTGTAATATGGGTGCAGGAGAAACTTAATCAAAAGGAAGTAATTAATGAATAGATAAACAGCATTGAATCCCATATTCAGCACTTAAATTATTTTTAACCATTTCATCTTAATTTGCTTTGGAAATGAGTTAAAATAACTTCAATTCTAAGTAACAATTTATAGTAGTGTCTTGTAATTTAAAAATTGCACTTCAGATTTGCAGTTCTGACTTGATACAGGTGATGTTTTTGAGGAATGCCTCTTAAAGAAGCCCTTTCACATCTTTATCCAGATCTGCAGCTGGTGTGGTTGGTTCTGTTTACCCACGTGGAGTTATTTGTGCTCTGTCTTCTAGGGCATAGTCCTCACATTTTCCCTGTTCCTCTTCCTTTTTAGCTGGATGGGCTGTAACATTGCATCTGATTAGAATAATTCATTGTTGACCTCATGACACGGTGATTAAAAATATCTTAAATCTCATGGAAAGATGTTTGCCCAGTGTGTTGCTGACAATGTCCTGATATTGTAGATGAAGAAAGCTTTCCTTTGGCACTGGTTTATCATTCTTCTACTAAATATACCAGAATTAAGGCCCTTCATGATAAAGCAATGAATTTGGATCCAGTTTTATTCTTAGAAAGCATATGATATTTATGAAAGTAGTGCATGATTTTATTAACACCTTTAAAAAAAGAAAAAGCACAACAAAACAGTGATCATATGGATATAACTGATGAAGTTTGGAGACTACTACCACTGTGTCAGGTTCAAGACTATTGGCTAGTACTATATTTTAGTTAAGGAAATACATATATTTTTATAGTGAGCTTACAGGCAGAGAAAAATGGCACTGATGTGAAAGTAACAGTACCTAAATGTAGGAAGAACTTTGAGATTTTCATGTGTGGATTAATCCCTAGTAAACATTCCTATATGTGGTATTGCTCTGCAACAAATAGTGGAAGGAAACCAAGATATATCAGCATGTGATTGTGCATTATAGCAATGATTTGCTTTTTGAAGACTTTATTTACTAGAATACTAGAATTTGAAACATTAGGCAGTCACTGTGTTCCAATTGTATAGAAAATAAGCCTCCTTTTTCTTTTGTAGGGTATATTTCAGAAACCGCTGGGTAAAGACTGTCCACCCAGTTGTGCATCAGTACTGTTTGATTTCAAGCACACATTCCACCTTTCAGATGCCACAGAAAGAAGATATTCTTAAGCAACGAGTAGTAGTTGTTACTTTAAATACATCACAGTATCTGTGTCAACTGGATCTTGAACCAGGTATGATAGCTGTAAACAAGACATGTCTGTAAGATGCTCTGAGAGGTATCTTTGTCTTTCCAGCATCAGTGACAAGTGTTCTTTCTGTTTCCTACTCAGTTCTTTGAACAGCTAAGAAATAAAGTTTTTAAAAAAATAATCTGGATTTTTTTTGTGGAAAAAAAATGTTCATTAGAAAGCTGTAAAACTAATGGTATTCAGGTTAGCCTTTTGCCTCCTTATTTTTTTGTATAAAGAAGGAAGAGCCATTGTTTATGAACTGGTGTTTCTGAGATCCAAGAGGGAACACTTTGAGATTTTTTTTTCTAGTTTTGATTGCTATCAGAATACAGAACTTTTAGTACAATTTCTTATATTGTTGTCACTGTTTATTTTATCATATCTCTAGTTCCACTTATTTGCTGCTATCTCTGTCTTACAGGTTTTTTTACACACATTCTGTTAGATGAAGCTGCGCAGGCTATGGAGTGTGAAACTATTATGCCTCTAGCATTAGCTAATAAAAACACAAGAATTGTCTTGGCTGGAGACCATATGCAGGTAAAAGCTGTAGTACATATTATCAAATGTATATGTAGTATGTTTGTTTCTTTATTTAATTATGTAATTTAACTTCTCCAAATGTCCATGGCATGTTTGATAGATTTGCCTTTCTTTTTCTTGACAATTCATGATGGCAATAAAGTGGATGTTTGCCTTGCTGTAGTAATAATAATAATAATAATAATGATAATAATAATAATAATTTAAAGCAATAGAACAGTTTTACCACTATAAAGTAGGTTTGCCACTTACCACAATCATCTGTGTCATACATGTATATTAGTTCTTCAGGTCCTGCGGGTGAAGACTTTGTTTTCCATACCCTTCTGATTCTTCTGTTATATTGAGTTACATTGCTGCTGCTGGATTGTGTAAAGTTATAATAATCGTAATCCGATGGAATGTTTCTTATTCTTTATAATACAAACCTCAAAATTGCTTTTTAAGAGGCTGCCATGGTATATACCTTCAGGCTAGAACTCGTGAGTCCCAGCAGGATGGCTGGAGGTAACTCTGGTCTGTGTGTCCCTGGCTACGTTTTGTAAAGAGCTGTTTTGTAGCTCAGGTTCTCACAAAGTTCTCACAGAAATAATTCTGTGAGGCATTTACGTTTCTAACACTAATACCTGAGAGTGAAAAACAGCGAGCTCAGATTCTGAATAATGCATATTCAAAACATCAACAGTTTGGCTTCATTTTTGAATTTTGAGTTGAAATTGTCTTTTCAGCATCCTTAGTTCTGTTTTTCCTTTTATCTTAGATGTTTTTGTTGTTAAAAAATGCCAGTAATAGTGTGTAACTGGACTGCCTTTGTTTTACTTTTTTCGAATGAAATAGCTTTCTTTGCTTTTACAAACTTCTGTATTTTATGTGTTGCTTTATGGGTGGTAGTAATGTAAGGATTTACAGCATAATTAATGGCATTCAAACACACTGTTATTTATTTTTTTTGACCATACAACTCTGCTTTGTATTATTCCTCTTTGCAAGCCACAAAAAAAAATATATATAAGGGTGGTTCTCTCCTTTGTACCTAGTTATTAGATGTTTTATTGTTCCCATAAGTGCAAGCTACTCTTTTGTCACTTTTACAGTGGGAATGGATATTTCTCTGGAATAGTTAGAAAATGCTTATTCATACTATGTGTCTTCCAAATATGAATATACACTGCAAGTTTTATTTTTATTTTGATACAAAATATGTGTCTTGGGAGCTTGAAATTCTAAATCCACATATTTAGTTACGTTTTTTTTGTATGTGTGTGTCTATTACAGCTCAGTCCTTTTGTCTACAGTGAATTTGCCAGGGAAAGAAACCTTCATGTTTCATTGCTTGATAGGCTCTATGAGCACTACCCTGCAGAATTTCCATGCAGGATCTTGCTGTGTGAGAACTATCGCTCCCATGAAGCTATCATCAAGTAGGTGTGAACTTTTTCACTGTATCATGCTTTCACTGGTGTGAGTGAACACAGCAAATTTTTTCTTTTGATATGCCAGGAACAGCTGATGAAACATTTTGTATTTCTGTAATGAAATCTTATTGTTTCAGAGTTAATTAGTGGAGTAATTCTTTCTTACGAGATTGAAATTCGGTCTCCTAGAGCAAACATCAGACAATCACTTGGGCAGGTCTATTACAGGACCCTCTCATTTGAGGAGAGCTGATTTGGCTACAGGTACACAGAGCCAAAGAGCTAACTTTTCCCTTTTTAACCATTATTTTCAGTAGGATTTGTATTTCCTTGCACTATTTCAGATTTTTAGAATTAGTAGGTTAGGCTACGTTGGAGCAGTAAAATATGTGCAGTATAAGGAACACATAGATGTGCAGCTATGAAGAGGGAAAAAAGTAGGTCAAATTTTGGGCACGTTTGCTGCTTCTTTCAAGACGTTAATCAGTGGTTTTGCATTTTTATGCTATGATAAACTAATGGCTGCTAGTGTAATGTAATGAGCTCATCCATGAGCTGTGCTAGGAAGAATAAGTGCAATCATGGGGAAAAATGCTAAAGTTTAAGTCCTGACTCAAATTTGTACTGAGGGTTATTGTGTTGGTATCCAGTCATACTAATTAGGTTATCACTGTGTTCAAAACAGAAGCAGGAATATTTAAATGCACTGGGGAATCAAAAATGAGAATGTAGTATGCTTTATTATACAGCTTGATCTCTATTTTATTTCTTACACATTCTAGACTTCTTAGACAGTACTAGAAATCTTAAGTTATAAATGAGAGGGAATCTGAAAGAGTAGGAATTGTTTCAGCTTTTTCGTAGAGATCATTCCCATGAAACTTGCCTCAGAAACTTCAGCACTTGAAGTTCAGGCAGTGTGTTCCTAGAGAGACACCGAGGTAAGGATTGCAAAAGTACCACTGGGGGTAGTTGGCTGTCGAGTCAAAATGCAGTGTATGTGATATACTGTTGTGTGAAATGAAACATGCTCTCACAGTGATCCAACTGTAGAGATTCTGTCAAGTTTACTTCCTTTATAATGTGGAATTTCCTTTGATATCTTGGATCATGACATTTATGACAGAAATAAGTGTAGGAAGATAATTCCTGGTGATCTCATTAATCGTGCCTACCTAACTGAAGAGGAGAGACCAAAGGAAATTAAGAACAGCTTTGGAGCTGTAACTGGAAAAAAACAGTCCTTGTAGAAAGGGTGTTTTATTGTTTAATGAGAACTCACTACTAAGGATTAATTTGCGAATGAAAATGTAGTATGTTTATACTGCTTTAGAGAGCATCCATGGAGATGGTAAATAGTAAGCAATGGTTTTCCTTACAAAGAATTCTGTGATTGCACACTTTACTGGTGAAATTCTCATGTTAGTGAGCTCGTCTATAGGCTCCACATTTTATTCCGTTTTGCTTTGTTACAGTTACACATCTGAACTTTTCTACGAAGGCAAATTGATGGCAAGTGGAAAGCAGCCAGCACACAAAGATTTCTACCCTTTAACTTTCTTCACAGCACGTGGAGAAGATGTGCAGGAAAAGAATAGTACAGCTTTTTACAATAATGCAGAGGTAACTCTTCTTTGGCTTTATTCTTGATTTTTTCTTGAAGATCCCATACCCTCACATTTATTGGTTTATGCTCAGTGTGGGTGGAAAACACACATTGTTGTCTAACATGAGAGAGAAACGTGAAGTTTGTTAAATGTGAAATAGTGGATGTTGCAATTGTGGTAAATATTTCCACTAATTTGTTTTCTTTTCTCTTTGCAAATTGCAAGCTGCTTACTTTTCTCTCAGGCTCATTCACTGGGATGTCTTTCCTGATAATTTTTGTGACAGTGTGATGGATGTATCTTAGCAACTGAGAGTAACTGCAATTTGAAGTAAAACTTAAATTTCTTCTACTGTTGTAGAAATGCTCCCACTCAGATAAGAGTCCTCTGGAGTAACATTTCATATTTGCTTGAATATGTTTAGGATTGGTGTCTAATTGACCATGTGCAGATACTTTTTTTTTTTCAGTGAGAACCTGTCTCAAAGTATTTGCTTTATATACCTTTATAGGTATTCAAGCAGTTGTTATTTTTAATTATTCCTTCCCATGAGCTTAAGAAGAAGACTAGACGTGGCAATATTTTCAATAGGCATTACTTTCAGAGTAGCCCTTGTAATAGTCCTGTTTTGGCTCCCAGTGTCAGAGCTGGATGCTGGTGGTATGGCATAGAGGCTGAACCTTCCCACCAGTATTCCATTACATGTTGCTGCCATGTGACATATGGCAGCAGAGGGACAGCCTGACAGAATGGCATCTGACACGGAAATGCAGATGGTGTAAAGGGGTGGAAGTGAATTCCTCCATGTGGGAAAAAAGTTGGAAGTAAATAGAAGGCATTACTTTTGGAATGATGTATATACATATATATTTTTTTCCAGTCACCTCAAGTCAGGGAAATTTGAACCAACTCCTCTTTTTCCCCACTAAAAACCTGCCTTAAGAAACCTTTTCAATGATTTTTAAAGAAAAAGAAATATCACTAGCTTGCTTAAACTCAGGAAACCATCTTAGCTTCTTGAGGTAACAAATTTTAACTGAATTTAGGTTAGCAGCAGTATTTGTTATGAAATATTGCAGAGCTGTCTGATTTCCCTCGTTGACTAGTGGTTCATTTCAACTGACACACAGTTTTTAACCTTTTTGTAGTTATGCTGCACTAGTTATGCATTCCTCCATGTATTAAAATATCTACTTAAACAAAAAGCTCATGCTGGTTTTAGGTGCATTTCAGCCTCCAGTGATTTCTGGACATAACACAGAGGAAAAACTGAAGGCACCCAACTACTTTCATCAATATAATTGTACTGCTTCTCCATTAAAAAAAAAAAAAAAAAAGTTGCAAAAAAATGCTTAAAATATCCTCAGTGGCCCAGTAACTGTCAGGAAATTGTGAGTCATTAATAGCTGCAGGCAGAAATGAAAGACAACAGCTACTTAAACACCAACAGAAACCGAAATTCAGAGGACGAAGAAGATTTTTTGCTGTTTGTCCTTTAATTGAAATTTTTGTTGGAGGCAATGTAAGGTTCATTGGTGCCTCTGTTAACCTTTAGTCAGCAAAGTGAATTTCCTCTCTTTGGTTCTGACTCCAAAATTTACCTGTGTGGAGGTAATTCTAATGTAAATGTCTGAAAATTAATAACAATATAAAAAAACACCCATGATTTTTTTCAGAAATACCTTTTAAAGTGCAGCATCTCATGTCTGTGTTGAAATAGGGGCTCCTATGCCTGGCGTGTTTTGGCAGGAGACTGCTTCAGGCCTGTCTTCTCAAGGGAAGAGTTTTTCAACCGTTATTAATTATTAGTCTTTTCTGGTAATACACTTATTAGTGTTCTGTAGAGATGATCTAACAGCTGATTAAAAAAAAATAACCTGAAACTCTTGATGGTATCCTTTGGAATGGGAAGTGAATGTGTGCTGATATACACATTCTTTTTTTTCCTTGGGTTACCAGACTCAAATATGACTTATAAAATCCAGAGTAAAAATTAAATAATCCCTATTTAGGCAGTGTATTTACTTAAAGAAATTAGAGTATGATCAGAAAGGTCCTACAGCACTTGACATTTTAGTAAGATTGTAAGCATTAAAATTAAGGTTATTAATATCATTTCCCCATTTGTACTGGAAAGGTGACATTTTTGTGGGCAAACTTTTAGTTCAAGGTTGAAAAAATTTAATGTATAGTAAATACCTTTAATGTATTGTTTTACTATGTAATACTTCAGAGTTCTGGTGTAGTATACAATAGTATTGTTTCTTAGTAGAGATATGTAATGCTGTATCATTTAAATGATTTAGATCTTTAAAATAATCTTTCCACGTCAATGAATGATCTCCACTCAAGCATTCTTCTAAGAATTCTGACTTTCTTTTAAGGTGTTTGAAGTAGTGGAGCGTGTTGAGGAGTTAAGAAGAAAATGGCCTGTTGCCTGGGGCAAGTTGGATGATGGCAGTATAGGTGTTGTGACACCTTATGCTGATCAAGTGTTCAGAATTCGGGCTGAACTTCGGAAAAAAAGACTGTCTGATGTCAGTGTAGAGAGAGTGCTGAACGTTCAGGGTAAGTAATGGTTGTATGTCTCAGTGATGTGGTGAGTTAAAATGTGA
The DNA here is from genome assembly GCA_035772895.1 of Perdix hodgsoniae. Classification (NCBI taxonomy): domain Eukaryota; kingdom Metazoa; phylum Chordata; class Aves; order Galliformes; family Phasianidae; genus Perdix; species Perdix hodgsoniae. The sequence continues at coordinate 5,885,712 of JAPSGF010000021.1, read as the reverse complement.
CTGAAACTATATATGATGTATTTAAACACTTACAATGGTCAGAACAAAAAGAACTTTGATATAGCCAATGAAACTGGTGTATCAAAATGAAAGTTGCAAATATGCTGATTAGATGTTTTTCCAACACAGAATAACAAATAATAATAAAGAATAAACAGAATAAACTCATGGATATATATTTTTCAAAACTAAGTTGAAGCTAATTTCAAGAATAGATTTACTGAAAACAGATATATTTTTACTGTGAAGAAAAAATAATTCCTAATAAAAGTGTAACAAAACTGTAGCCTCAAAATGTTTTTCTGGTTTTCTGTTTATAGAACAGAATGTAAAAAGAGCTCCACAAACATAAGTCTCTTGGATCACATAGATAACGTAAGAATTTTGTGTAGGCATGGCCTGTTGCTAGGTTGCACTTTTAGTCAGGAATAAGCAAAGGAAGATAAGAAACTGAGTGACAGTGAGTGGTGTGCTCTGTTTTTTTTCATGGTAGTTATCATGTATTGGAGAGATTTGCTCAATATAAAAGAAGAATGTCCAGAGCAATTTTTTTTTAAAAGGTAGAATAAATAAGTGCATGATTTGTTATTGGCTGAATAGAAGTATTGTAAAGGTGATGAGAATTTCAGAAAGTTCAGGAGTGATTAATTTTGAGATGAAAAATTATTTTTTTATACAGGAAATATTCTTGTAATAGAAAATGCTATTTATAGTGCATCTTTTAAAAATTTTACATCTTATTATTCTTGCATAAAGCCCTTCATGTGAAGGGTAGCTATCATTTCTTCAGAGTATTTAGGTGTGAAGTCTGGCTGGTAAGAGAAGTGGTCTGATTGTCTTAGCAGCAGAAATAGCTAACTTATCTGACCTCCTTCAATTTTTTTTGGCTTTGGTTTTAGGAAAACAGTTTAGAGTGTTGTTTCTCAGCACAGTACGAACACGGCATACATGCAAACATAAGCAAACCCCAATTAAACGGAAAGAGCAGTTACTGGAGGATTCAACAGAGGACTTGGATTATGGTTTTCTGTCTAATTACAAACTTCTCAATACTGCCATTACAAGAGCACAATCCTTGGTAGCTGTGGTGGGAGACCCCATTGCTTTGTGTTCCATTGGAAGATGCAGGTATATCTTATATATGTTATGTATGTTCCTTCGTTAATCAGAACTTAGAAATGCTAGAAAATATGTTTCATCTATGACTGATGAATTCAGTAAAACAATGCATGTTCTTTTAGGTGTCAAATAAGACAGGTTATTATATTTTAAATCCTTAAAATAACTGCATCATGATATTTAAGCTCTTCGCACTTATGCCCACTAAAATACCATAAAGATGGCAAAGCATTTGTTGTATTCCCAACTCTTCCAAAGATTTGAACTTTGGATTTACTTTTTATAGACCTAAGTGAAGAAAGGTGAAAAAGAAATGTAAGCTGTGTTGTTAAGGATACTAAGCTCTTGTTCTTCAAAGGTTTCTTTTTCAATGGAAGACCTGAAATGTTAAGATGATCAGAGATAAGCCCTAAGGCTTATTTTTTGGAAGATGGGAAACACTGCACAGACTGCATTATTATAATACGACTAAAAATATGTATTACTCAGTTGTTACATCTACATTGTATTCTGCTTTCTTGACCAAGTACTGCAAATTGATGTGGTTTTCAAAGGTTAGAATTGAAAAGCCCAGGTGGAATCCAAACCTTTGATTACTGTATTTATGAAATGTAATCTGTATTTAACTACTTATCTGCTAGGGAAGTGTCTGTATGTTACTCTAGTAATCTACTCAAAGCTACTAATAACATCTTACTAAAAGTAAATAAGAGTTGTTGTGGTTTTATTTCATTTTTTCTATTATCTGCTTGTGTTTCAGGTGTGATTTAGTTTAGCTGATCAGAGAGAGCTCTTGAGCACTTGACCCACAAATGATGAGTGTCTTTTAGTCTGCTGGTGCAGTCTCTGGTTCATTAACCCACATGGCAGCAGTGCATGACTCAGTTATGGAGTTTGCCATGATGTGCTGATTGAGATTTGTTACTTCTGACTCAGAATTTACACTTAGTTGACAAATTTTCCTTCCCTTCCCTGCAGTGGTGTTCAGAATGCCTACTGTTACCTAAGACTGGCTGTCAGTTAATCTGTAGTTAGTTTAGCTGGTACCTGGAACCACTATTGATTCTGTAACTAAGTACAGCTTTTGTGGGAGAATGACCATTTTCTTTATTCTCTCTAAATCCCAGTGGGGATGATGATCTCATGGATTTTCATGTAAGTCTGGATGTTGAGGTTTTAAATTAGATAGTGAAAAGAGACCTGGTTTTCAAATGTGGGAGCTGGGAAGTTGCTCTGGGTATGGCTCTTTCAAAATACCCCCAGTCGGGCATGCAAAAACTTCTGGGGAAAAATAGGTATAGACTATCAGCAGGATACCTGTTTCCTAAGTTACAAGAGATTGAATCTGCCTTTCTAAGACCTGCAGCTGTTTATACATATATGCTGTTCAGAATTACAAAACGAAAAAGATAATTAAGAAACCAGAATGACTGGAGATTTTTTTAGGACGTAACTCAAGCTTTACTTTTAATATGGCATTGTCTCATATCACTGAATAATTGAATGTTCACTCTTTGAAAGTAGTGCTGGAGGGGCTCAGGCATACTGTGAGGAAGATGGTTCTTTTTTAGTACAGCAGGAGTAAAGAAGTCTGAAAGCAGTGACATTTCGTTAGGAAAAACAGACCTCAAAAAAGTTTAGAGAGCACTTGAATTTTATAAATATTCTAATACCTGTCAAGATGAGTCAAGACTCTGTAATGATAGTTGTAGAAAGCTTTGTGAAGTATGCCCAGAGTAATCATTACATTTCTGTGTGTTACAATCAGACTAGACAAGGCTGGTTTGGCAGACGCTCCCTTTAAACTCCAGAGCACACTGGAAGAAAGAGGCGGCAGTATTTTATTCTCTGTGCTTCCACCCCAGTACAAGTGTTCCATGTATAGAGAGGCTGCTTGGGGCATTTCAAGTAAAAGTGTGTGGGTCCCTGTGGATTTGTTGTACTTGGCAGTAGGTTTGGTGAGTGAATTGATTAATCAGAGGGAGTTCCATCGTTAAAGCACCCCAGTGAAATATTTCATTTTGGTTTTTAATCCTTACATAAAACTTTGCATGATATATTTGCCTTACAGCAAAATGCAGAAAAATTGCATCCTGAACTTTGAAAGAGCATTTCCTGCCAATGTGAAATTCCAACAGGAGATGGGAAAAATGTTTTGAGTTCTTAAATGCATCAGTAACGTTATGATATTCTGGCAAGAAGGGCATTTGTTCTTTTCTGCAAGGGGCAGGTACCCAGCAAAGTGTGACACTGCTATTGAGATTCTTTGGGAGACAACATGGAGGTAACAGAGCTGATTGGCCAGGCCTTATTACTGACAAGCAAACTATGAGGAGGAGTGAAGTATGTAACTTAAAAACAAACAGAAAAAATGCCCAAAGCAAAAACAAACTGCACCGTGTTTCAGCTCAGCAGAATGATGTAATAAAAAGCATTGTGATTTTCTTTGTGGCTCTATGAAGATACCTGGGACAAACACCTGTACTGTCTTGCTTTGTGTGGAAATTGCATTTAATTAAAGTTCATAGTCTTTTATTTGACATTTCATATTATACAAAGCAATATTACATATATTTATGAATATTGTAAAATAATACGTGTCCCTTATTGAGGTTTTTTTCCTCTTAAGTTATGTTGAGGCATGAAGGAGTGGAGCTTAGTCAAGCACACTTCGAAGGTTATTGTCTTTTTAATCCTTTTTAAAAGGAACTTTAATTACACCTGATTTTTGTTATAACAAAAGATTAGATCTGACTTTCTCTCTGGAAATTCTGAATGTTATCTAGTGTTTTTTTCTGGCTTGGAACTTCTTACATATGTTATAGAAATGTCTGATGTCTGAAGTGTGAGCTCTGAAGCTCACACTTTTGTGTGTCTTCCACCAGAGGACCTCAAAGGCCCTCTGGATGCTTCTGACATGTTAATCTTTATGTGACACTGAAGAACTTCAGAAGCACAGACTTGAGAACAGCTCACAACTCTGTATTTGTGACTGTGGAACTGAATGATCTGCTGAAATTCATGACATCTTTTTGACATTTTTTGCAACTGGAAACCTATACAAAACCCTGTGATTCCTTGAACTTAAATCGCTTTTATAAATCAGACACTTCCCAGAATTTTGATCATTGTATCTGCTAGTGTTTGGTCTTTTAGAAAAAATTGTTAGAATCACTTGTTAGAATCACTTGTTAGAATCGTCAATTGTTAGATCCGTGCTGTTAATATTGTATGTGATATAGACCCAGTGCAGAGTCTGATATCCATATGTCTATTTTAAGAGACTGGAGAGCATTGCATTATGCTGTTGGGTTCAGATGGAAGGGTCATGTTGCAGGATTGATGGCTTGGTGTGTAAAATGAGCATATGGGAAAGGTAAAAATTGACTTGGTTGTATAAAATCCATTTTCATTTTAACGGCAGCCATCGAGTCTTACTCCTTTCTATTGTTTCTAAAAATTGTTTCCATAGGAAATTTTGGGAAAGGTTTATTGCCCTATGTCATGAGAATGAAAGTCTCCACGGTATCACATTTGAACAGATCAAAGCTCAGCTGGAAGCTTTGGAGTTAAAGAAAACGTATGTGTTGAACCCACTGGCTCCTGAGTTTATTCCCCGAGCTCTTCGGCATCAGCATTCGGCGAATACCACCAAACAGCAGCAGTCACCTCCAAAGGTAAACCCTCACCAATGGTGAACTTTGTCAGGAAGCAGATGGAGGAATCCTGTTGGGAAATGATGTAGAACGCTTATGGGCAAGTTGTTTTAAAGTGGTATCTGTGCAGCTGGATACAAATGCAAATGCTGATGGGGTTCTCAGCATTTTCTGAGCATTTTCTGCTCTTGACTTAGCAGTAATTTGGGATTGGTAAAGCCTTTCTTCCTTAAGTAAAATATGTGCTGTGGGCCGCTTCCATGTGCTTGTTGGCTATGTTGCAGTAGCCCCAAGGAAATTTGGTTATCAGTCTCAGCCTCTTTGGTTGGATAAGCCAACAGAAACTTCAGAATGCAAGGTGATCCCTATCCCAAGGAGCAGCACGTTGGTGCAGCCAGGGGCAAGGTGCACAAGGAAAGAAGCCACAAGCAATTTGATCTGAAAATCACATTTAAAAATTCAGGGGCTTATGTGTGAGATAAGTGTTTAATTTCATTAAAGATACTTTGTAATACAATATAATGCTTGGATTATCTCACTGACGATGTCCTCCAGGAGGCCAGACCTCACAGGCATTAAGAGGGCAGAGAGGGGCAATTACCACTCAGCAGTAATTTTCTCAGCTCTTTTCATAAAATCGGGTGAAAAAAGTGATGAAAACACAGTCCTTGCTTCCTTAAGATGATAAAGAACAACACTGAATTTTTTAGAGCTGTTTTGTGATGTATTAGTAATTCATTCTATTTTAATAGTTTTTTTTAATTACAAAATGCATATTGTTAAAATTTAAATAAATAGTCTTTAGAGAGGCAACTAAAATGCAGGCTGCCAGATTTTGTGAGGAATTCTGTTGTACACAAAGGAAGAAATGCATTTTTGTTGCAGACCATTGAATTTCATTTGAATTTTTGCCATTTTTTCTTTTAAACTCCAACAATACAAAACAGGAAGCCTTCCCTTTAGCAGTCCTTCCTAAAAGAGATTTTGTAAGTGAGAACATTTGGCTTCATCATCAACATGCATTACTCCCTGAAACAAATGTCTTTCTGAAGCATCCAGGGATGTGTCAAAACAATGCACTTACAGAAAAACAAAAATTAAGAAATTCTTGAAGCATCTTCATGAATGCTACAGCCTTGAAGGCTCTCCTTTTTTTTAGTGTCACTATGGAGTTATTTGAAAATGCAGGTATAGTAGTCTTGTGAATAGACTTACTTTTTTTTCTTCCAGTTTGTTAGTAAACTAAGCACATGTGCTATAGAAATCAGAAGGTACACTTTGAATCAGTTTGCACTGTAATTTCCATTGAAGATCTGAAGTGTTTTAAACACCTCTATCGTAACTATAGTGAAATCTCTTCCCTCTGAGTGCAACTGGCAGCTCTCACGTGCAAAACCAGGCAGTGTGCAGATAGTATTCCAGTGTTACAGAAAATGGCTGTGCCCTTTGCTGAAGTTGTAAAAGCAGGCAGTTAGCTGAGCTCATTTTCAGCCTCAGAAACGCAGTGTTTAACATATGAAGATGAAAGGCTAAAATCCTCATGCTGATGTGTTTTATACTGAGAAATGAGAACAGTGTGTAAGGCACCGTTTTGTGTTGATTTTATGGACATTCATTGCAGCTCAGGGCCATGAGAACTATTAAAAGAAAAAAAAGGAAAAGACAAAGCCAGCAACTCCCATTCCCCAGCACAGAAATGGTCTCAGTTCATTTACCTTCATCCACATGATACGGTTACATCCTGAAGCTCCTGCTGGACAGGACAGCTATTCAATCAAATGTGTATAATTTACTGTTTTGGTTTTAAAAGTATGGCCCTTATAAAACACAAATGTGGTAGGCAGAACAGACATTCGTTGTGCTTCTGCGCATCCAACTTAATGCTAACTGACAGCATAACAGGTACAAAAATGCTTTGTTTTAGCCAGGAGTGATTGTTAAAGAATGTCGCTTCTCTGAGGTTTGTTTTAAATTGTCTATTCACTAAAGGGAACAAGATTCAGATTTCTTTTAAGTACTGTAATATAACAAAAAGTAATTATTACTTTATTTTTCAATAATTCATTTTAAAAAGGGGAGGAAATCCAGAGACCAGTTCTTTAATCTAGTTTATGCATGAGTCAACACTGTCAAACAACCTGTCTTGGTACCCTGACTAATTTGCTCAGACTGCTGGAAAACTGCCTAGACTTATCTCCTGGGCAAGAAAAGTTTTGCAGCATCAAAGGGTTTTTACATTTATTTTAAACTTGTGAATGTATTTAGGTCCAGATTAAGTAAGGTATTCCCGTTCCACAAAGTACTTAAGAGCATACAGATATTTGAATATGTGCTCACAGTTTATGAATATTCACTACTTACTTGATGCTGTAAACTCATCAGCTCCAGAGGGATAACTTGGTTCTTTTAGCCTCCTTGTCTAATGTACATTTCATCAAGGACAAACAAATTCCTTGGGGAACTCTAGTTCTGTATTACTGTTCTGAGGGAGCAGTGACAAAGGTGCAGAGGCAGGTAGGTGATATGGGGTAGGGAGGCAATTTCTAAGGAAGTTGAGCGTGCAGTTGTGAAAAACTGGTGGCTGCTTTGACTCCAGGGTTCTTGGAGGTTCCTGGCTCCAGGTTCTCTGGAACCTGGAGAAGAAAATGGATTATGCTTCCACTGAGAACTGTCACTGAAAAAGGATACTGAGGGTTCTGCATTTGATTCAGTTATAATATTCACTTGAAGTAAAAGCAAAGCTTATTTTAATTTTCAGTCTGCAAAGCATTACTATTACTATTTTTCCACTTTAAAGGGCAAGGTCCATCATCATAACCAGAACGACCATTTCCCACCTGATGGAATTGGTAAGTATGTGCTATAGTAAGGATTTTCTTTGAACTTGTGATGATTTGGCTTCAGTCAGGTTGATAGTAATTTGACATGAATGGAGTATCTGATCTGCTCTCTATTTGAAATCCATTTACTTCTTGTATGCACTTGGGAAACAAATTGTAGACTGTTAAGCGTATTTCAGATATTTCCCAGGTTGTCCCCTTACAGGTATTATATGAACTAACTTTTTAGCTTTATCATAGTATGGATTGTGGACTGTTTACCAAAAAAAAAAAAGCTGTTTGACATTCATTTTACAAGATAACATACCACCAATGTGTTTGTACTGACAAGAGATAGGACATACTATTCCATGTAGTGTCACGTATTTGGAACCTATATTGGACTGTCACATATCCAGATAGTACTGAACAAACTTGCAAGATAGCATGCAGCAACTGAAGAGTTTTGTTATTAATTTTAAAGGGTGTTAATTTAAAACTTGTCTTCCCTGCTGAAGAAAGGAGGATGGTTCTGTTATGATGCAGTGTCTAGCAGCTACTGTTACTGTCAGCAAACCAGTTGGTTTGGGACCTTCTTTTTATAACAGTTACCAGTGACCTGTTATTCTGTATCTCAGCTTATGTTTTCTGCCTCTTCAAATTTCTGGAATAGGTCACAGGATTTAATATATGATTAATACTTTTTCTCAGTATGTCAGTTCTATGTTGTTGGTGTTGCCCATGTTGCTATTAGTATGATGAAAGAAATAGATGTCATGTTCTTTTAATGTGTATACACGTATCTCTTTTTCTTTCTTTTTCCAGTTCAGCCCAATCCTTCTGTTCTAATAGGAAATCCTATCCGAGCATATACGCCTCCCCCTCCTCCTCTGGGACCTCACCCCAATCTGGGGAAATCTCCAAGTCCTGTTCAAAGGATAGATCCACACACTGGGACAAGTATTCTTTACGTACCTGCTGTCTATGGAGGAAACATGGTCATGTCTGTGCCTTTGCCTGTAAGAATTCATTTCCTTTATATATTTTTCCCTCACACCTCCACACTATTTATTTTATGTACAATAAATCAAGTTATTGAATATCAGTTACTGAACATTTTGCTGCATGTTCCAGCACTTCACCTCAAATATATGTCCTCAGCTGACCCGACAGAGTGACTGTGCAGAGGACCACCCAAAACAGAGGACTTAAAACTGTTGTTCCTACAAATAACTCCAGACAACCTAAAAGCGATTTCATGTTAATGTAATTTGGCTTATTTTTTTTTTCAGCTACAGACATAGGCACACCAGTGGGATCTCTCATCTGACTTGAGATACCTGCATGTGAATTAATTTGCCTAGTCCAGTTCTTACACATTGGAGAGATGTGGGCAATTCAGAGCAAGCTCCTCACTGTTTAAATTGCTTGCTTTGGATGTCTGCAGTGCAAGCTGTCTGAAGTATAGTGATAAGAAAAATAAGCATACTGGGATGTTTTCCCCTTCCAGAACCTCACAGTGAACTCATTTCCTCTCCAGTCCCCTTTCCTCATAGCAGTTGGGAGCATAGTGGAGATCTGTAATCAGGTCTCTTGAGCTACGCTTCGTATGGAATTTTGCACTGCATCTAGAATTAGTCTATCAAAGCTTGTGCAAGTTAAGGAAGCATTCTCTGATTTAATTCTAACCTTCACAGTTGCATGTTTTGGAAGGAGAATGGGAAGGGAAGAACAATGGCTGCAGAAACATTGTGTAACATGTATGCATTATCTGTAGGATGGGCATGGAACCCACAGATGCATGTGTTTAATTCCATTCAGAAATCCAAGTATTTGCATACATTTCACTGTTGACTACTTCAGTCTTCTACTGAGATGTAGGTTATGGTCCCTGTGTAAAGGACTTGCTGTAGGAACTCTAATTTCAGATGCAAGTTTTGAATCAACTGGCAGATTGGTTTTTGGTTTTTTTTTTCCTTCACTAGGTCAAGTAATTTGCCTTTTTCCTAGCTTACTGGAAACCTACATTTGATGGATAAACTTAAATGCGACAAGAAGGCGAGCAGCTGTATCTTTATCATGCTTGCTCATGTTGTGTTAATATCAAACCAAGATAATTTGAATTTTTTCTGTTATTCTTCCAAGCTTAATCTATTTTCATGTATTTTGAACTAAAAGAAATGTATCAGAAATCAGTATTTTGTGCTCACCTTTCCTGAGGATGGACTTTTAAAAATATTTAAGTGGGAAGACTGAGGTACTAATGAGGACAGCTGCTCTCGAAGAGAAAATTGTTGGATATGATTTGAGATTGTGTAGATGCAACTCTAGCCCAAAGCTAAAGTTCAAACTGCATATTTCAAGGGCAAATATAAAATTTAAAAAAAGAATTGCTTGGAAGTCATTACACTTGAAATTAACTAAGATCTGAGGTAAAAACCTGTTTATGTTCGTGTAACATAAAATGATCTCTTTACTTAATTTAAGGCTGTTTCCATATCTGATGTAGAAACATGGAGAGTTTGGTTGTGCTCTGTCATCAGTAAAAAGGATACTTTGTCAGCTTGAGTGTTGGTAATTCCTTTCCTAGCACTCTCCTCTTACTCATATATCTATTTGCATTCTTTTAATAAATTCCCTACAGGGCAAGATGGAACTAATTTGATCCAGAGCTGCCATCCTTTGCATTCCTTATAGGAATGAAATTTAAAATCTTGTAAAGTTTCCCGACTTTTTTTACATACTTTCAGGAAGTGGATTCTACTTCAAATAAGTAGGAAGACAATCTGCAAAGATGTGTCATGTAGAATAGAGTGGCCCTTCATGCGGATAGTCGATTCTACCAGTAGTCCGGTTAACTTCCCTGAGTGTCTTGTAGGTGTGGAGGTACAGTATGCCCACTCATTCTGTGTTACAAGATTTACAGCACTGGGTGATTAAAGGACCATGAAGAGGTCTTCAGGTTAAAGAGTTCTCTCTCTGTTCCACCTCAGACCTACAGCCCAATCTCTCTTCAGCTAGCAAGAGAAAGAGCTTTGTTTTACTGAACCCACTGATACTTATGAAGAGAAAAACAGAATATAATAATTATTAAAATGTAATTTGTCCATCAACCTTTTCTGTCTTAATCTTGGCACCACTGAAGCCAGAATGGATTTCAGTACAATAATTTGTACAAAGGACAGTCCTCTAAAACCTTTACTTTTTGCTCCTTGCCACTAGACTGTCCTTATCGCTATCCCTTTCGGTGTTACCTGTAGCTGTGTGTTAGTATGTCAGGACACCTGATGTGTGGAAAGCTGCTTTTTACTGGTGTGATATAAATGTGCTTGTTTCGTTAGTTCCTTTAATGAACCTTAACAGGTTGCATTTTTATTTTTTTTAATTATATAGGTACCATGGACGGGGTATCAGGGTAGGTTTGCAGTTGACCCTCGAATCATTACTCATCAAGCAGCTATGGCATATAATATGAACCTGTTACAGGCACATGGGCGTGGGTCTCCTATACCTTATGGCTTGGGACATCATTCACCAGTTAGTATAGGACAGCAGCAACAACTTCAGCATCCAGACAAGGAGCAGCATGAGCAAAGTCGAAATGGTGAGTATTTCAAATTCCACTGTAAATTAGTTTTGTTTTCAGTAAGTTTGTAACTTACGTTGGGTGTTATGGAAAGGATTTCTTTCTTTCTGCCTTTTAAGTGAAACTGAGGAATATGCAGTTAGGGAAGCAATCAGTGTTTTACCAACACAAATAGAATAATTCAAATACTGTGGCATTCAAAAGAGGAAGCAGTCAGAACTTGTTGGGAAAAAAAAAGAGGTGGGAAGATGTGTTTCTGTTCTGCAGTCCAGCGATAACTGCAAATAACATCAGCACCAGTTAAGTTGGAAGAACAACTAATTGAAGATTAGTGAAAAAAGCTCAGAGATTAGAGGAAAAGGTATTTGGGTAAATTGTATTACATTTTTGTTACTCTAAATGCTATGCTAATAACTCTAAATCTTCATCCACTTGGAAAACAAACTTCCATTGTAACTAGTTAGTACATTTCTTGAATGTTTTTAGGTAAAAGTGAAGGCACTGCTGGACCTGAAATCAATAAAATTCGGACACCTGAGAAGAAACCTGTAGAATCTAAGCAGGTTGGTTTGCCATGTTCTCTTTTAATATTCCTTTTTTTTCTAGATGCTGTTCTGCTAATTTTTTTTGAGAAGAGAGGCTGTCAGTCTCTTTCTGACTTCCCCATATTTTTATTTTTCACTAATTAGAATAGTAGAATTAGTTACCTTCCTTCAGGAGGGAAAATGATTCAAATTCATTAGAGAACAGCAAGGAATTAAATTGATGGCTAGATATGTCTACTGTGTAATGAAGAATATATTTGCTGTTAAATAAAGGAAATAATAGTTCTGTGATGTGTAATGTGTTCCCCTCCCATCATACTGTACGTGTTTCATAGACTTTATTCACTGTTAAATGGCTTTACTCACTGCTGACATTATCTTTTGTTTATTAGGTATATTTTCTCAGTTCTTTTTTTTTTTCTAGGTTGACTTAGATGCAAATTCTCAGACGAGAAGCCCGGAATCACGTTCCAATGTTGCTTACCCTAATGCTAAATTTCATCGTAAAGATAATCTTAACCCCAGGCAGCTGAATCTACATCTCACCCCACCCCACTCGCAGTATGCAGTTCCCAATCGCCACTTCCAGCACCTGTCCCAGATACCAAGGCAGCCATATCCTCTGCAACAGCAGCAAAACCTTTTAAGTCAACAACAAAATCATTTGCCTGAACAACAAAACCAAATGCCACCACAGCAAAGCCAGGTAGTTCAGCAGCATAATCATTTGAACCAACAGCCTCCACAACCTTCGCAGCTTTCCCCTGCTTACCAGGCAGGCCCTAGCCAATCTTTTTTTAATAACCCAATTCCCCACCGACCACATTCTCCTGCTGTAGATGCTGTGATTTCAGAACAACACCCCCCACCTATGTTACAAGAAGTCAGTAATCCTTTGAGGCCTATTGCACAGCACAACCCTGTTCTGCCAACCCACTTGAACAACTTCATTGAAGAGAATCCATCAGGAATGCCTCTAGGGGACACTTTAGGTAGGTGACTTTTCTTTATTTAAATTTGGTGTTCAATTATAACGACATTGAAGTGAAAATGAAGGAGTTATTTACCTTTCCAGGCATATTGCTCTGAATTGGGTCATTGTTGGGTTAGTTTCCATAAGTAATGTCATTGAGCATAACTTGCTGCTTAAGGCATGTTTGAATATTCGGCCCTTTATTAGAAGATTCATGTTTATATGATTTTCCGTATAATTTAAATAACCAGGTTATACACTGCATTGCAGTTAGTTGACAATAGGCCTTGAAATATGCTGTATAAAAAGTATTTTTTTCCTGACATAAAAATCTTTTTTTTCTCTTAAAAAAAAAAAAGGGGGCATTAGATAAATTTTTTTTTAAAACTATTTTTATAGATCGTATGCATGGAAATGTAGCTTTGGAAACAATAAGGCAGCAGCAACAAGCCAGGTTACAGCAATGGAATGAACATAATGCCTATCTCAGTCAAGGCACAATTCCATATCAACACCATCACCATCCTCATCTACCACATCTTCCTCAGCAACCAATTGGATTGCATCAACAGCAGCAAGTTAGGGCAAACTGGAAACTTGCCAGTAATACAGAAGATGAAACAGAGGCAACATATTCAAGGTATTTGTTTACTGAGTCATCAGAGCTTGTATAAAATTGAGCAGTAGGCACCTATCTGTAACACTGTGATCTGGTACAAGGCACTAAAAGGTATTGCATTTTGCTGCTGTTATTATGAAGGTTAAAATAGCTGGCAGGCTGACTTGCATCTATGCTTTTGTTATATGTTATGCTTTATTCTGTTTATTGGATCATAATGAAGCTGTAGTGCTTTTTTTATTTGTCACTAAAACTGTAGTGAAGAAAATATGCTTATGGAGTATCTCAGTGTTGTATTTATAGAGTGAGTATGGCAGGAGGGTAAGACCCTTGTGCTTTTACAAGTGGTATCTGAGAGTAGTTAAGGCCTGCTAAGTTGCAAATTCTTCAGATTGAATTAGTCTTATAAAATTTTGGATTTTTGTGCTAAAAAAAACCAAACCCCTGCCCACAACACTTCTCCCCAGTCAAATCCAAACTTCTCTTCCTGTTTAAAAAGCCTTTGCTTTTAAAGAGGATTAAAAAAATATGCTTATTCTTGAGATGCAGCAATAGTTCCTGTGGCCACCAGCTTTAATCGCATATATTGGAAAGGCCAGATTTTTAAATTGCCTCTGTTTACTGTCATCTCCCACTGTGCTTTATTTTCCATCTGGTTTGTTATAGCCATGGTAAAGCCTGTAAATGCTCTCTTACCTGACTTAGTAAAGTGCTGAACTGTATATTTCCCACTTTTTGAAGAAGTTTGGAAATGTCCAAGTGAGGGAAATCCCTGATTGTTGTGGTTTTTACCTTTTAAAGAGTTAAAATTTTCCTTTAACTGTGTGAAGACTTTTGTGCAATAAAGCAGGAAATCCTTACTTTGGTTGTCTCCTAAGAGATAACAAAAACTTGATTCTTCTGACTGAAAAGGAAATCTCAAGAGTTATTAAAACTTTGAGTTGCTTCAGGTGGGTATTTCATCCAATTAATCCTCTTGTGCCTAATTTCTGATTGCTCACAGTCATACCTTTTGAAGTTAGGGTCAGCTCAAAGATGAGTGTATTTAAATCCAGTGTTTTGTGCTTTGAGTTTTCTCAATCTCAAAGAGTGGGATTTTAGAAAAAACACCTTTTCTTGATACATTTATTCTGTCAATACAGATTCCAGGATTTGCTCAGAGAACTGTCACACCGTGATCAAAGTGAAAGTCGGGACTTAGCTGAAATGCCACCCCCTCAGTCAAGACTGTTGCAATATAGACAAGTTCAGCCCAGAAGCCCACCAGCACTCCCTTCTCCTTCCTGCAACTCTAATCACAGTGGTCACTTTCCTAACTTCACTGAAAACAACAGAGACATTGAAATCCCCAGTAACCCAGCATTTCAGCAGCATTTACCCCAAATATACAATCCCCCTTTCTCAATGCCATCTGAACACATAACCCCATCTCCCTTGAAATACCTGCAACCTGATGGATCGTGGACTTATGCTAACCTACAGCAGAATCACCTAATGGGGCAGGGCTTTCATTATGGTATACCTCCATTGCCCCATAGATCACAACAAAACCCTTTTATACAAATACAGAATCATCAGCATGCAGTCGGTCAGGAGCCATTTCATCCACTCACATCTCGAGCAGTATCTGCTTCTTCGCTCCACAGCTTAGAAGAGGTAGGCATTTTTGTCTGCTTATGCAATTGTTGTGTCATTTTAATATCAAGTTATATTTTGAAATGGTCATGAATGCAAAAAATACCTCATGCTTTAAAAGTTTCACACCAGGGATTTCTTTGAGGTCGAATTTTCTTCAAGTCTTCTGTTTACTCTTTGTGTATTTGTGCTTCTCCTCATTGCAGGTATAAAGTTTTCTCTGCTTAATGGGAGGTTACCCCAGAGAGAGAGGGAGGTTTTTTTGGGGGGGGGGTTGTTCTTTTTTTTTTCTTTTTCTTTTTTTTCCTCCCCATCATTTCTCAGTTATCTACAGTCATTTGTCTGGAGTGCAAATGAACCACACCTTAAGTGAAAACCCATGAAATGATTCTTTGGAGGGTCAGCATGGATCAGCTAGGCACTTGTCTTACTGCTAAATTGAATGTGTGTGTTTTCATACTAATTTGAGACCATGAACAGTACTTTTTTTTTTCTATAAACATGGTATAAAGCTTGATTTTAATAATTCCCACCTGACCTGAATTAATTCTGTCTAAAGCCATTCTGTGTATTTTGGGGACTTGGTGTTGCATATCAATGCAGAGATATCCAGCTGTGTAGCATGAATCTGGGTCCAGCACAGACCTGCTCCCAAAAACTGTGTCTGTCCCTATCAGTCCTTTTTGTTCTGTGCTCTCATGGAGGTGGTGTTACTTGATTGGAGACTCTGAGCACACAAAGCTAGGACAGATTGTGTTTTGGACAGAGATTTCTAAACCCTGTTGGAATTCAGAGTGCTGAGGGGTGGATGGTACTCAGAAAGGGAGTGCTGGAGCCTGGCTGCATTAAATGAAGGGCTGAATGAATACTCTCGGATAATCTTGGACCGACTACACGTGATCAAATATTTTTACATAAAATTAAGTGGCCTATTCTGCGATACATTTCTGTGAGGGTATTTAGAGTAGCTGTGGTATCTGTGCTCATTGCTGTCCAGTGTAATACATATTTCATCGCCTTTTGATTTCTGGAAGTAAGAAAAAATCTTTTCTGGTTATGTGTTTGAGAAAAATAACTGAAATTGAATTCTGGTGCATCTTACAAATTTTTGTCTTCTGCAGATCCACAGAGGTTAATGCAGTCCTCAGGCCCAGCTAGAGCTGTAGTAAGATTTGGATTTATAGGCATTTAGAAATTCTTTGTCTCAGTCCATTAAGCTATATCACCTTGTATAAAATCTAATACTTTGTGACAGCATTTAATGCCGTCGGTACAGCGGGACGTAAGAACAATGGCTCTTCAGCAGTAAACTATTAAATATTCCTACAGAGTTTGTGACAGCTCCTGCTATCTGAAGACAAATAGATTGAGTCTTTATGTAATCAGAGCAAATTCATTTTATTTCTTATTTCTTTCTCATTTCTTCTTCCTTTGAAAATACATGACAGAAATGCAAAATGTTGTAAAGGTGTTACAAGACAGGACTTGCTTGTACAGTTTTCAGGAGGGCTTGAAGGCTTTTCATGTGTATAGTTAAGCCATGTTTGAATATATCAAAGGGAATAGAGTCATAGAATCATTGAGGTTGGAAAAGTCTGGGCTCATGTTCAGCCAAGTGCTGACCAACACTGCCAGGTCTTTTGCAGCCAGGCAACTTTCCAGCTGCTGTACTTAGTTAACTTCCCAATCACTTACCAAAAATATGAAATTGACCATTAAACTTAATAAAAGGAAGGCCTTTGGGCTTTATTCAGGCTATAACTTACAAATTTTGTTTCTACTGACGTTATAGGATATATTGTAGTTTAGTTGTCATGATGGGAGTGCACAAGTTTTTCCTGTTTTGTAGGTGATACAACAAACTGGTGCATTGCAAGCAAGTTATTTGATACTTCTTAGCTCATTTTTTGCCATTTCATTAGAATGTTTGCATTTCCACTTTACTGAGTGCTTCCATGATTTTTGTTATTTGTGCTCTTGCTAGTGCAGTGCAGAAGGAAGCAAATGCTGTTGGTTTTCTTTGTTTCTTTGTTTTTAAATAAAATATAATGCAATTGGCTTACTTTGAGTCCTGAGAAAGCCTAGTGGTTCTTTGAATCTTGAAACCAACAAGTTAATGGAGATTCTGCCACTTTCATTTACGTGATTGAGAGGATTTTTTGGAAGGAAAGAATTTCTGTGGCTTCAGATAAAATTCAATTCTTTGCATTACTTTTCTTGAAGTTGTGCACCTCTCCAGAGCCTTCATTCTGTGTGCATCTACATGAAATCAAGTGTACATCTCCATTTTTTTAAACTTTGGACCTCAGAACTGAATTTTCTCTTGCTCTCATATGTTTTTTTGCTTCGTTTATATCCTGTGTAAACGCTGACCGTCTTTCTCACCATTCTGTGACACATTTCCTGTGTAGGAGTGTAAGATATAAGGGTTGATTTAAAATAAATAAATAAAAAGAAAAGAAGGAATCTTAGTTAAAGAGCTTTACACATCCTCCATCTGTTTTGTGTGGCTAAAGTACATCATCTGTGTACTTACATACAACACATTATACAATGTATTTGAAATGCACTAGTTGTTTTTTTTCCCTAAATATGCTTTTTTTTTTTTCTTTCAAGATATGGAATGGAAAAAAGTTGGAATGGAAAAATGTCATCTGCTACATAAAGCTGAATAAAAGGGACCAAAGGGTCTTTTTAATTGTTTTTCTCTTTTGTCTTTGCAGTATGAACCAAGAGGACCAGGCAGGCCGTTGTACCAAAGAAGAATTTCCTCTAGTTCAGTCCAGGCTTGTTCTGAAGAATTAAGCACTCCTCAAGACAGTCTTGGTCAGTGTAAAGAGCTTCAGGACCACAGTAATCAGTCATCCTTCAACTATTCATCACCTGAGTTGTGGGTAAACTCCTCCTCATCTGCCCCATACCCAAACATTCCATGCAATGGAGCCAACAGAGCAGTTCCACACCGGGAGTTGTTAGGTAGGTACAGACTCAATCTTTGCTTCTCTCTCCACTCCATTAAGTAGACTATTTAGGTGAAGTTCCTTTGTCCTAAGTTAAAAGATTCAAATTCGAGGCACATCCTTCAGGCTCTTCATACTTTCAGTAGATAATTAGAGAACGGAATGCATGATATTATTCTAATCAAGGGCTGTGTCCATTTCTGGCACTGCTCTGTAGACTCTGGGGTCACCGATCGGAAGAGCACAGGAACCCTGATGTGGTTATGTTGGGATCTGTTGATACCACCTCTTGTTGATTTAATGTATGGATGAAGAACACGTTAATGAGTAAAATCCTCAGAGGAAATATCTATAAAGTGGCTTACCTGCATGTTAGCAGTAATAAATGCTAAAGTAAAGGGACAAGTTTTGACTGGTACCTGTATTTCCTGTGTTCTCTGTTCTGGTTAAGCATGATTTCTGTTTTGTAGATAGATGCATATACAGTGTTGTCCTGCCCCCTAACCCTTTATTTAACAGTTCATGGAAACAAATCTCCCATTTTTATGAATGCTATGCTTTTCTGCAGCTTTCTATGATGATAATATTTACAGGCCAAATGGGCTTTGTAGTGCTGAAAGCTAATGACTAGTAACTTCAGTGTTTCTGGTTATTGTTACTTTTATATCCATGAGATAAAAAATCCACAAGAATGAGAAGCTGTGAACTGGTCCTGTATCTTTATTTGTTGCCTTGGAGTGAGCACTCGTGGCAGCAGACAGTTCAAGGGCTTACATTCCCTGTACATCAGAAATGACTGTGGCTCAGCAATTCTGTTCTATCAGCTTGGTTTTATGGAGAGTGCAGAGAGAGCTGCTATGAATTGCTTGGTGTTGTTACAAGCAGGCACTTCTCAAAATTACAATTTGAGAGCTTGATTTGCAGAGTTCTTTCTCTTGATAGGAAGGTAGGGATTCCAGTTCTTGTTCAGTATGTAGGGTTTTTTATCTTTTTTTTTTCCATATTTTCATCTCTCCAATGCCTCATTTTCACCTCTGGCCATACTTGTTGGTTTTCTTCTCTTGGTGCTCATCTGAGGGGGCATTTTGCTGGTGTTCTATGGGTATGTTGTTGTTCTGTGGATATGCTGTTTTATATTTGCTGGTTTTTTTTCTTAGTTTTGTTTTGAATCATAGCAACCTTAGTAAAAATGTTTTGCTTATGTTCTTTCCCCATTATTCTTTTAAGGTATTTTTGAGTAATTCATCAAAAACAAAAAAGTGAGCTCAACCCTTCCAGTGAGAAACAGAACTGTATACTTCTGATTTTGTACTCATTTGATCATACATTCTTGTGCATGCACTTCAAAATAACATTATGAATATAAAGATGTAAATAACTACAGAATATATCTGTTCCTCAACTGCTGAGCTTTTTTATCTGTAATAAATACCTGCATTTCAGTGTAGTTTCTCTAGCTGTATAAAACAGCAGAATTCCCCTGATAAAATTAAGATGCTTCATTAAGATTCAAGGAATCCACTTGAAGGCAGTTTTATACCTATGGTTTAAGGAACTGTTTTTTCTTATAGTAAGAAGCTGTTAAATGTGGATCAAGAACGTATCAATCAGTGGAAATGTACTTAGACAAAAATATCATCAAGTTGGGTGGCATTCAGAAGGCCAAGCTGCTGCTTGAGAATGCATTACATGTGGTGCTGCAGATTGCAATTTGAGCCTTTTATGGTGCAAACCAAGAAAAATGAAATGCTCCTTGTGCTGTCTCAGTGGATGAAATGTCTAAATTGGGGAATATCCCATTCTGAAGCAGCTTACCTTTCATCTGTGCAGTATTGCAGCTTCAGTATTACCAACTCTGTACACGTGCATGGAGAATATGCTCAGTGATGTCAGTCTAATTAGCCTTGCTGGCAAGGCCATACAAGGGCCAGTAGCTGGGAGTGCAGCTAGGTAACTGGAGAAGAAATTTCCTTGGACAAAGAGGGACTAAACAGAAAATCGGTTGAGGGAAAGGTTACCAGCAGAGGTAGTTTCTGTATCCCTCTGTGCCCCTTTGAGCTTCCTGGGAGTGGATTTCTGAAGTCTGCTATTCACTTGACACACTCTGCTTTCTCCTTTCCCAGCTCCGCTGAAAACAGTCAAGCCCCCAGAGGAGCACCTGAAGGCTGAAAACATACAGCTCTCCAATTCCTTCAACTACAACGTGCTGCAGCATCTCGGCCAGTTCCCACCTCTCATGCCCAACAAGCAGATCATGGAATCCAACAGCACCAGCCAGCAGAACGCTGGTGTGAGCAAGCCTGTCATGTCCTACGCAAGTGCTCTGCGGGCTCCGCCGAAGCCCAAACCTCCTCCTGAGCAGACAAAAAAGAATAGTGACCCTTTGTCTTTGTTTCAGGAACTTAGCCTAGGTAGTTCATCAGGTAGCAATGGCTTTTACTCCTATTTTAAATAATCAGATTATTTTTTTTAGAGAGAACTTAATTTTTATTTGTGTCAGTAGATCTAAGATAGTTGGGGCTTCACCTGTAGTTGCAAATATTCCCTTTGTTTATATTAGTAAATATATCCTCACCTAATTGCTTTGCTGCTAGACTTGCAACTAATTTTTTTAAATTGTATTCCATTATTTTGCATTTTTTGATGTGGGTCGTTTTTTTTTTTTGGAAGCTTTTCTGTAGGAAAACACACACATTATTTTTTAATTTGTGTAATGTTAATGATGTGTTTGTTGCATTAAACTAGCAGCTGAGAGCTTACCTGTAAAACTTCAAAAGGAAAAAAAAAGAAGAAAAAAAGAAAAAGTGAAAAAAAAAAGAAAAAAAAAGAAAAAGGAAAAAAAAAGTTTGTCTAAATTGTATTTAAAAAGATTGTAAGTAGCATTTACATTTATTCAATAACATTAGCGTACTATGCTGGATTTCTGTACCAGAAATGGCCAGTTAATGTAAAAATGTATGTTATTTCTGCTTAAATTCATTTAATTTTTTTTAATAAAGATGCAGCATCTTCTAAATACTTTCAGTTTTATCAGCTTTTTTGTGAAGGGATGCTGCATTCTCAGACTTTTATAGTTTTAGATCCTGTATGATGTGGTATTGTATTTTCCATTCACTGTAGGTTAAAGTAAAGGCATTCTTTGCAGACACCTATGCCATTGTTTGGAAACATTCAGATAAAAAGTATTGGTATACTGAAAAAGAAAAATAGAACAGCAACAACAACAGATAAAAAAAACAAAAAAAAAAACAAAAAAAAAAGAAAGAAAACCAAAAACCCAAAAAAATGACATTTTATTTTTGGACAAGCTGGTAATATAAGCTTGTTTGAAAAGTTAATTTGATAGGTTTTTTAAATGAATCATGAAGCTGAAAAGAAATTTTTAGGTATGTTGGTGCTTAG
Organism: Perdix hodgsoniae; assembly: GCA_035772895.1. NCBI lineage: Eukaryota > Metazoa > Chordata > Aves > Galliformes > Phasianidae > Perdix > Perdix hodgsoniae. The sequence continues at coordinate 5,864,398 of JAPSGF010000021.1, read as the reverse complement.
TAGATTTAATAACTATTTTAAAAAACAAATTGCGTGAATTTAGTAAAAGATTTCTTTTGTTTGTTTAATTTTTTTTCCATTATGCATGTGTAAATGTTTGTAATCTGGCTTTTTCCTCCCCCTTCTCCAGTGGTATCAAGAATTGTGCCGCTTTAATTTTTTTTTTTTCCAGTAAAACTTTTGGTACATTATTTGATGTTTACATTAAAATGTGACATTATACAAGGAAATTCAGATATTTTGCTAACTGTTTTGTTTGAGGAACGTCATTAAAGAAGAGATTTAATGTTTGTCAAAGCTGTATCCAAATTAATCCAAATCTTGTGGGGGTAAGAATGGTATCCGGGTTGTTTATCTGAGACCTGCAAAATTGTGCACCAACCTGGTCCTTCAGGAGTATAAACTGAAGGAAAAAAACAAAACCCTAATTAAAAAAAAAATAATAATTAAAATTGAATATTGAAAAAATTAAGAAACAAGTGTGAATGATAACGCAGAAGATAATCTTTGTGGGTAAAGATTTCTGGTCTTGCACACTGTTCATACTTTTGGATGGGGTGTTCGCTTAGTTTCTCTAGATCAGCAGTCCTCCTGTTACACTTGAAGAAATACCTTCAGATCTGGGAAACGCTGAATTTTTACTGAGCTGGGTTTCTTTGCGGTGTTCCTCTGCTTACTACACACAGAATTAAACTGGTAGAGCTGTGTGGAGGTGATGCCAGGTTTTCCAGCTGTCCGTGGGACGCCGTGCAGACCAGCAGTGTCTGCTGCTGGATTTGTTGAGATTTTTACTCTGGTCACAATCATTATTTTTGCATTTGACTTCACGTTTTAAAGCAAGGGTCTTTACGTAAAGGGGCTGATTTAAACTCAGTACACTGCGGAGGTTTGCATATAATTTTTTTATTAGGAATCTTTGCTGGTTTATGGTTCAGAAATTTATCTGAAAAAAAAAATCTTTTTTTCTTTTTTTTTTCTTTTTTTGGCTGTAAAGAATAGCACGCGTAACTCGTTAATTTATTTCCTAACGTCTATACCAAACAAAAGATGCTGGGGAGGGGAAAAGCCCCTGCCGAGATGAGCTGAGCCCTTCAGCACATGGCATCAAATCACGAGGACTCAAAAACGAGTAGAGGCCAAATTCTGCAACTTTGGGTTTTGTGCTGATCTGAAAGCTGCAGAAACAGGTCCACGGGAAATTCATTGCAAGGGCCGGGCATGTGCTCTGTACACGATAGCCTCAGTCATTTTATTTCAGTGGAGCTGTGCCGGTCCTCTGAGAGCCTGGCACTCCTCTGAGAGAAGCAAAATCTGTGTGCCTGAATGTTATAGTCTGGGAGGAGCTGTGGGTGAGATGTGCAAGACTATGACAAGAGACTAGGTAGGGTTCAAATGCACTTCACTTCGCCGAGTTGGCATTGTAATTTCAGGGGTTTCAAAATCACTCATTTATATGGAGCAGTCTTTTGATTCTGTTCACCATATTTGAATATTAAACTAATAAACATCACTTGATAATTTACCGCTATCTGTGAATCAGTTAAAGGGGAGGTGGCTGCATCTCACCACTCTCTGTTCTCTTTCATGCTTTATCACGTTTTATCTGCACTGAAAATATTATGGGTATTTTTGTCGTACGCTTTCAATTCAGTAACTTCATGGATGTCCCAGCAGGTTTGGGTCACTGATTTATCTAAGTGCTGTCACCTGGAAGTCTGGGGAGGATATGGCAGAGATCTTCTGTCTGCTTTGGTAATATTTGTCAGGAATCCATTCTATTTCTTGGAAGTTAGTTTTTCTTTTTTTTCCCCAAAATATAATTTTGCAATGCTTTCTCCAGCCCTCGTGCCACGTACACAGCCCTGGGTGGGTTCTTTTTGTTTTTTTAAAGCAATCTGCTCAATTGTTATTGCAGTCGTAGCTGCTTAAAAAACCCCAAATCTGTTCTGTGAGCTCTTTTGGGGCTTAATTGAACTCTTATGAAAATCAAATTAAGCCTTACAGATGGCTCCAGTGGGCTCAGGCTGCACTGTAAATACAGAGCTGTTACAATTACAATAAGAATTGATGAGTTTAGATTCATGGTTTGTGTAAATTATCTCAAATTGGTGGAGGCTTGGGCATTTCCACTATTTGACTTCTTGACTTTTTTTTTAAACAACTGAAATGTTATGTTTTGAGATAACAATTAATGCCAAATCCCATGCTCCTTGTCCAGGAATAAACACCCACTGTTACCTACAGAACGTTTAAGTGACTGAGTTGTCCAGACCTGTATTTAGAAAGTGGATTTACTAACAGAAGGGTCTGGTTTTATTCTTTACGGTTTTTCACGAGGAAGGTCTGGAGCTGTCATGGGGTGGTCAGTGTGAGGGTGGGAAGTAACGAAGAATGGAGAGAGGTAACATGAAAATGAATTCTGAGGCAATGTTTATTCTTCTGAAGGTATAGAACTGGTGTTGCGTAAATTTCATCGAGGCGTTGGCTATGAACGTGCATCCATAGCTCGATGTTTTTTCTTGCCTGCAGACATCAGCATATTTGTAGAAAGAGCTCTGCTGCCACTGAAGTCTCGGGCAGAGTTTTCTTGGTCCCTTCCTGCCTCACTCCATTCGTTCTCTGCTCCCATCTGCTGTGTGCTGCCCTTCCTGCTCTGCAGCCACCCAGGTACCATGGAGCCACCCGGGGATGCATTCAGATGTGTCCACAGTGTCATCATAACCAGAAGTGTGTCACAAGGACAGTTCCCTTCTCCATACTCCAGCACAAACCTTGACCCTTTATAATGCTTAGCAGCTACTCAAAACCTGTCCTTACATGTTTCCACAGTATAACTACTAAACAACTGTTATGCATAAAAGCTGACTAATTAGAACCAAAGCCCTTTCATCCATATTTTCTCCTGGAAGTTGACATCTAGTATACTTTGTTCCATTATATTTAATTGCGTGGACTGTGGCACCACTGACCCTTAGCAGTATGTGAATATTCCACTGACTTTACAGACCCCTTGAGCGTTATTCCCTACTTTGATTAATTAATGTTTTGTTCCCAGATTTGTCAAGTACAGCTGGTTTTCTTTTTTTTTGCAGAAGTTATGCTCTCCAAGCAGTTCTCTTGCTGTGTGTACAATACAGCCACTGTAAGTAGCACTGAGAGCAGAGTTTGACCAGGCAGAATTTTTCCTTTTTAGAGTGAACTGAAGCATATCAGAATCTGCACATTTCCAAGCAATAAACCCACAGTGCTTTATGCTCTGTCACTCAGCTCTCTTCATCTGTTTTGTTGCTTTAAGTTTTTGGTTTTCCTAGAAAAACTGTGGACAATTAACCTGTCAGATTGGCTGGTGATGATCTATGGAGCCCATAAAAATGTGTACATCGTATTCCTTGACATGAATTATGGGATGTTTCTGCTGGTGTAGCAATATTTGCTTGAGGATCTTTTTAGTTGCTTGTCTCAGGAAGCAGGGATTGAACCATGCAGTGTTATTTTCCTTCAAGAAAAACAAAGAGGTTTACAGCAAATGTGGTGGGAGTGTTGGTTGGGCGTGGGGTCGTGGCAACTTCAGGGGACAAATATTAAGTGCACTGTACGTGCATGTTGGATTCCAGTCTATATGCTCTTTTCTGGGTGATGATGGAAGGGGGAAAAGATTTGATTGGATGTATTCCAAACGGATCCCATTGCTCTGTGTGTGATTTATGGCACAGAGCATCCATGCAGTCCCGTATTTGTGGACTGTGGCAATGCAGCATTCAGAAGGGCACTGTCCTACCGTGCCAAGCCGATGTTTATTTGAAATGAAGTTTATGATGAAGTTTAGTCCATAAACATTTTCTGCTCAGCGGTTGGGTTCCGAGCGTGCGCGCGTCTGCCTGGAGCCTGGCATCAATCCGCAGAGCCTGCTGCATCCCCACAGACCGTGGCCCTGCTGCCCGGCCCTGCTTTTGGTGCCGGCCTCATCTGGAGCTATCAGCCCCTCTGTGGTGGGCTGTCATAGCTGGGGGGGGGTTCACACCACCTCGTTACAGCTCCAAGATGTTATTCTTTTATTGTTTCCTTAACTTAGAGCAGATAGGAAGTAAAGCTTGGTGAGTTCAGGAGCTGGGGGAAGGCAGCTCGCTCGGCTGCAGGCAGTGCTCTACTGCTGGGTGTTTGCTCTGAGCAAAATTAGTGCCAGGAAGCTGGAAAATGTCTGGATCCAGGCCAAAGCCCAGCACCCAGTGGGAAGCTTTCCATTACCCTCACTGGGGCTTGGGCAAAGCGTGTCAGCGTTGGCACAAAAGGGACACGTGGGGGATAGGTGAGGCTGTGAGCTGCAGTATGTTTGTACATGCTTGTGGCTGCACAAAAAACCTAGTTGCATCACTGAGGGGAAGAAGCAGCTCCTTGCAACACGTTGGCCAACGACCGTCCTGAAATTGTTTCACCATTGAAACAGTTTTGCAAGAAGGAGCTGTTGTGTGGGAAATGGGTGCAGCAGGGGTTTCAGCGCACCATGCCCAAGGTAAGGCTGTTTGCTGGGGATGCCTTTGTGGCTGCCGGCAGCTTTGCTTACACGAAGCTGAGGTGCCGTGTTTGGGTGTCCCAGCCTGGGCTCAGCCAGTGCAGGAGCAGCGCCGGGTTGCTCTCTGCCATGGTAGCATGTGAAGGAGCTCCCTAGAAACTGCCCTCTGTCTTCCCATGCAGCAAAAATGCAAATTGTGCATGTCAGCCTCGTGCCCAAAAATAAGATTTGAGAACCAGTTAGCATTTCATGGCAGTGCAGTGACAGCTTGAAGACTTGTGATGTGTCTCATTACAAGAGAGTTCCCCAGCTCATTCCCAGCTCTGAGCACCGACTGCTTCATCCCCTAACTTTACAATATGCATGTTATTTGTAGTGCTTTCCGACTTCAAAGAGCTTGAAAAATATTCATGCCACTTCACAAAGGGCTGTGTTCTCACTGCCACTTCTCTGATGGGAGAGCAGAGACGTGCTGGAGCTGCAGCACGGCTGGCAGCAGGGCCGGCCCCAGCCCCACACTGCTGCATGATTTCCCAAAGTGCTGCGATGCGTCACCATTTCAGATCTATTCAAAACAATCAGAAATTTTCTGTGCTGGATTGTGGCTTTTTTTTTTTTTTTTTTTTTTTTGGTGATAAAATTGGGGACAGCTAATTGCGGAGGAAATGGATAGTTTCCTTTTCTCCTGCTTTTTAAGCTGTTGGGTGAAGGAAGAAAAAGACAAAACAAAACATTTTTTCCTACTCGAGGGGGAAAACAATCGGAAATGCTGAACAGACTCTAAAAGCTGAACTGCCGATAACTGACAGCAGTGAGCTTTGGGCTGCTTGGGGCTGTGGCACAGCACACAGAATCACAGAATGGCCCAGGTTGGAAGGGACCTCAAGGATCACGAATCTCCAACCCCCTGCCACATGCAGGGCCACCAACCTCCCCATTTAATATCAGACCGGGCTGCCCAGGGCTCCAGCCAACCTGACTTTGAAGGGATGGAGCATCCACAGCCTCTCTGGGCAGCTGTTCCAGCACCCCGTGTTCCTGCAGGTGTGCACAAACAGCCATGCACCACTGCTGTGTTTTTGGGGCCAACTCCTGGGTCCCTTTCTTCTTGCCAACTGCCTTGAAGGATTTCTCCTGCTATGTAGTTTTACACACGTATGCAGTGAGCGTTGTTAATAGGCCTATTCACAAGGCACAAATGAGAGCTCCAGTAAACACCATTTATGGAATTACACTGTAATGCTGGACTTAGAGGGGTTGATGGGCTGGGTGATTCATCCATCAAATCAATTTCCAGAAAATAGTGCTACCAGAAGGTTGTGCCTTTTATTGAGGGAAAATATCACTCTTAATGTTCAGTATGCCTTGGCTTTGCCACCAACATTTAAATACAGCAGAAATTATATGTTGCTGTTGTTCTTTTTTTTTTTTTTTTTTTTTTTCTTTGCTGTGCTTAATTCTAAAGAACGGAACTGTGTGGTGTAAGTCTGTAGGTTAAATGTTTATCCCAACGCTAGGCAAGGTCTTTTGTTAATCTTTATTCTAACAGCTTGGTAGGACAGTGTAAGGATCTCCATTGTGTTTGGGCTGTGAGCTCACACCTCATCAGGAGGCGGAGGAGTTTTGCGGGTGGGGGGGAGTGGGGAGGTGGGCTCCCATAGGGTTGGAATTGTCCCTCATGGAGCTGCTCTCCAGCCCCAGCTATGCCCTGGGGAAGCCGCCTGCTCCACCACATGAGCTGCCCCTCATGCTCGCTTTCCCCAGCTTGTACTGGCACAAGGCATCCCAAATGGCAAAACAGCCTCTGGCAGGGGGAGGTGGAAGAGAGCAGTGCCTTTCACCCACAGTGCTGAGCGCTCTCTCTTCTTCACAATAACAAAGGAAGAAAAGAAACGAAGCAGTAGTTATAATTGAACATGCCTTGGTTCATTAATGACTTAGTTAATGGAGTGCACATCGTATAGTGACATCCCGACGTCTTAAAAAATACAAATTTTATCAAGACACTCTCTGGCTTCTCCTGTGGGTGTGGGGAGCATCAGTGCTCGGGTTCTGCATCCATGCAGGTCTCCCAGGGGTTCTGGGGGAAGCGGGGCAGCGCGATGAGGAGGAGGACGATTCCGAAGATGAAGAGCAGGACGAAGGCAGAGCAGGCACAGGCGAAGGACCAGGAGTAGCTGTACTCCATCCAGACTGTGTCCTTGCTGTCGATCATCCTTTTCACAGACTGTCTCATGACTTCCACCGAGATGATGATACAGAGACCTGAAGGAGATGAGAGCAGTGGACAGAATAACCGGCTGCCAGTTTTAGACCACCATTCAGCAAGCGGTGGGATTCACAGGTGAGCCATTGACTTGAATGTTTGAAGGAACCAACGCCAGCAATGCTCAGACCTCTGCTGTCACCATGGGCACCGGTGTCTTGTTGAGCATTATATTTTGGAAGGGCTTGGTTGGGAAACCTGAAGTGATGGAATAATTGCGTGCCTTATGGCGTTTTTCCAAAGGTAGAATAAGGGCGTTATGGAGGTGATAGTTTACACCTCTGTCTTTCAGTCATTGTGGTGTGACAAGGTATTAGTAGCTCTGTCCAAATGTGATCTTATTCTGGAGAGACAGTTACATGTTTTGGGCCTGGATCAGCTGTTTCTTTGGTTTGAGCTTTGATGTGCTGCTGTGTTTAGAACAAATGAGATAGAACAGCGTATAGCTCTGATTTAGACCAGGGCCTGCACTTAATGTGTCAGAAAAGCCCCTTTTAAAGGCAGTTGGAGAAAATTGAGGCTGCTGTGTGATGCTGAGCTGGAGCAGCACACAGGGACACATCATCTCATTGTGAATGGGAAGAAAATGCCACTCCCTGGGCACTTTGAGCAATGTTTCCATCTGCCTAGGATTTATCCAAGTTTCTCAGTGCTGTGTTATGTGCTGAGGACAAGCAGCAACCCTCCTACCTGCAAAAGTGTAGAACATGGATGCTGGCTTCAGCAGGTACTCCCTTTTCTTCTGGAAGGAGAAGAGGACGCAGATTGTTCCAATGATTGCAAAGCCAACGCTGAAGATGGCAATGGCTGCAGCTGAAATGCTGTATTCTGCCAGAGGAAAGCAAACACCAAAAGAATGTGAATGGCTGCACATTTCGAGTGTGTTTCCATCAGCTGTTGTGATTTTGTGGTAGGACACTCAGAAAAAAGTGTGTCCTTTCATTGCTGCAGAGAAGGGGCTCTGAGAGATCGAGTGCTTCCCCCAGGTAAAAGCAAGGTCAAATACCAGCTGCAAGACTTTGGAATGCAAAAGCTGTGAAAACAGAGAGGGAAACTACTTTAGGAACATCCTCAGGAAGACCAAATGGTTGCTGTGTTGATCTGAGCAAACTTTGGGCTGGGGCTGCTGCAGCTCTGCTGCTGTTACTGCTGCAGGCTTACTGTGCTCCATGATCTTTTCTTTCATCCCTCCATGCTTTGCTCTCACAACAGACGAGCAGCTCTGTGCTATTTCTGCCCCAGATCTGCAGGGCTGCACCAAGGACCCACGCATGGTGCTGCTGTGTCAGTGTGGGATTCAGGTGCTCCATAGGGCTCAACATCTGAGCAGGCAAATGAGGCCAGAGGTGATGTGTTGGCGTGGGCTTTATTCACTAATTTTTCTGTAAGATCACGATTTCCAGCTCTATGAGGACTCAGCTTCTTCAGGGCATAGGATGAACCCTCCATAAGTGCCCTGCTGGATGCTCAGCTCACCAAGGAGTGCTCCATACATTTTGCCCAGCTGCAACTCAATTGCATGGAGGGGGAAACACTTTTGGCACTTTAAAGCAATTGGGGGATTCAGACTAATTGGGGAATTCAGACCTTCCTTTGGACACTGAATGTCTTTTCAGATTACCTTAATGTTTAACACATGCAGCCACGCATGAACACCACAGTGCCTGATGGTATTTGCCTTTCAGACCATTTAAAAAACCAAGTCTTCCAGGCAAAATCACGAGGAATCTTTTTGCCTGTTACTAATCAGCTCCCACCAAAACGTGGCTGTTTCTGCAGAAGGGAAAACGTATCACTCTTTGTTCTCATTGCCACTATTTCAGTATGATTTCCCTAATGTGACAGTTTTCAGCTGTCTTTACCACGTGCTGGAGCTGCCACACGGACTTTTTCAGTGTAAAATCCTTCACTGATGTCTTCCTTCCATGGTGAGGGCTTGGAGTGTGGCAGATAGGGGTGGTGCTGGGATGCTGTTGTGCTGGCAGCGTGGGGTGGGATCTGATAAAAATTCCTCTCCTGCTTTCCATGGAGCCAGAATGGAACCTTCATTTTGGGGGCACCTTCACCCCTTCCAGGCTGGATGTGGCTCTGGGCAGCCTGGTCTGGTGGTTGGTGACCCTGCATGTAGCAGGGGGTTGAAACTAGATGGTCATTGTGACCCTTTTAAACCCAGGCCATTCTGTGATTCACCTACATCCCATGTAGTCCTTGGTTTGTGCTGTTTTGGGGAGAAGCTTTTCAGGACTGTTCTTACCTTTCTGGGTGGTGACTTCAAATATCTCCGAGCTCTGACCGGGAGTGAAGTGCTTGAAGTAGGAGCAGTTGTGAGCTGAAAGGGAAAAGGAAACTTGATTCTGTGCACTTGGAAACCACTGATAAAATGCAGCAAAATGGGATTTACTTTCTACTGATGTAGCAGACTTGCGGTGTTTTTAGGATAGGTACTAATGGGATCTCATTCCTGCTGCAGACATCCAGCCAACACTGTTTTTTTTGTGTGTTTTTTTTTTAAAGCAATAACAGCAGCAGGAGGCAGAGCTCGAGGGTTTGGGCCTTGATCTATCAGAACACTTCAGGAGGTGCTTAAGCAGCCCTGACAGCTGTGCTTCCCCAGGTGCCCTCCTGGGAACGCTTCCTGCAGAGGAGCAGCTCAGAGACAAAGCTGCTGGTTGGACACCTTCCCCTCACACCGCCGCGTCAGTCACACTGCTGGACCCCAACCTGGCAGCAGCACGGCTGGGACGAAGGGTGCCTGCTATTTATAACCCGTTTAATTGGATGCCTGGAGGGGCGTGGAGATGGGGAGCAGTTGTTCGTAGGGAATTTGGCTGGAAATGTGCAACCACAGCGTTCTGCTGAGCGCTGCCTGCGCTGTGCTGGGCTGGAGGGCCCTCCTGCACCCCGGTTTGTCCCTTGGGATCACCAGCTCCTACCACCAACACCTCTGGTCCATTCAGTAATGGAGCTAGCACTGCCTTCCGGGAGCCACCAGCACAAATTGCATGTGTTGTTTATTCACAACCTTCGTTTCTCGTGGTGAGGAGGTAGCAGAGTACACTGTGTTACCTCTGGGGTTCTTTTGTTTTTTGCTGTCATGTAAATGGCAGGTTGCAGTGTTACTGATCCAAGGAAGGTTTACTTTCCCTCTCCCGGGGGATAAACAATTCTAAGGCAGCGTTTTTGGGCCCATTAGTGGAAGATTCCTCAGAGATGCTGTTATCTACTTGTTTTAAAAGATAAATTTTATTCCATCTGCAGCTTCTTGCTGGAGATCCAGTTCATGTTCATCTCTGGCATCTCCTGACCTGTTCTATATTATGCCTGGAGGAAACATAGCTGAACCCAGACCTCGATGTCTAAAATTGCCTATTTTGAGGCCCAGAGCAGAGGCTGCACGCTGGTCCTGATGTCAGTGAGGATCTGGTGACATGGGCTGGGGAATTCTTCAGCTCCTGTGCTGGAAGGGAGGGAGATGGGATGCAATTGGCATGCTCCATCTTGAGTTGGTTGGTTGTCCAAATGTGAGGTGAAGCCAGCAGTAGTGCAGTGGCTACACAGGGATCCAGCCCTTCACTCCATGAAGGCTCAGTGAAGGGGAATGCACAAAAAAACCTCTCAGAGAGAGGGGGTTGTCTGCTGTGAATGTGTTGTTTTCAGTTTAAAGGCACGTTGGTGCACTGCTGAGCTGGGAATATCTTTATCAACAAGATTTCCTGTTATTCAAGAGAACTGAGGCACTTCAGTCCCTCTCTGGTGCCATCATGAATTAGAGAAAAGCCCATTTGTGTCACAGCACATTTACATAATGGATAGGATTTAAATTGAGTTTTATAATGGAAGAAAATTTTGTGGCGATCTTTGTTTCTCTCCACCCCTTAATTACATTCTCTCTGCCACGGGTCACATGCTGATGGAACGGCCCATGGGCTCTGCAGTCATTTAGGGCCACTGTGAACTTCGGGGGCACACTGTGTGGTTTATCACAAACTGTCCTCCCTGCTCCAGGGTCACCTGCAACCCTCCTGGCCCCTTCCCATCAGATCCATCATTGCTGGGGGGACGCGGACCAGTGGGGAACAAGGCAGACCTGCTGGCAACCTATTTCCTCTGGTACATTTTCTTTCTATTCCAGATGCTGGCATCCATGTTCCCACACTTACCAGCTTGTCTTTAGCCTGCTTGCAGCACAGAGCACCCATCTCTGCTGCTGCCCTGAGCTAGGAGCACACTTTTGGGCTCTCCTGGAGGTGGGTGTGAGCTGTGTTCCCCCAGCAATGCACTGCCCCCATGTGCTTCTGATCACAGGTGAAAACGTCTCAGTATTCACCTGAATTTTCCCATCTTTTATGTCCCTTTCCCCAATCTTCATCTTTCTTATAGTAGGACACTGAATCCTTTCCAATTTGTCAGCATCCTCACAAGAGCGCTGTAAAATTTTAAAGTCCTGCCTAAATCACAGTTGTGCTCTGTGGACTGCAAGCCAACACATCCTCTACTTTTTGAGCTGTGCCGAGCTCAAAACCCAATAAATAGTGCTAATTGTGCCATCCGTTTCTTTCTCAGGGAGTGGCTGGTAAATGCTCATTAATGCAGTGATAAATTCTGATGTTTCTTTTCCAGCCCTGGCAGTGATCTCTGACCACGTCTCACGATTTCCAGGAAAACCAACGTCTGCATCTCCACTCCTGCTGCTCCACTTAGGTTTCCCTGACGGCTACAGGCTGCACAGCTGCTCTGTCCCTCCCATGGACTGAGATCAATCCGATGAGCACACTGAGCATTGAGTAGCCCCAGCCCATGGGGCTGTGCTCTGCCCACCTCCCCATGCTGAACAAGAAGGGGATTTGGGTGTTATTTTTATGACAGAGGTGAGAATGCAATGAGCTCTGAGGTCCGCGATGCTGCTTGTGACTCAAGATATCATCCAAAATGCCAAATATTTTTAAAAATAGTGAAAAAGCTGCAGGCTGTCCAGTGTGGGGCTCAGCTCCATGAGATCCTTTGCAGAGAAAAGCAGTGCTGGGCTGGGGCTCAGCACTCTGTGAACACATGCTGGTGTCTGTCAAAGGCAGGAGTTGCTTTCAAGCTGCCCTGGCCGTGAAGCTGCTGTCTGCAGACAGCTGGATATTTATGGGCTTTATATTTACCCTGCAGTTGTGCTGTTTTGGTGTTTATTGACCAATTTCTATGGTTTTCCTTCTGAGGGTGCTATGCTCCCCACGTGAGGAAGGGTGAGGAAGGGCAGAGTGTGAGCAGCGTGCTCCTGGGCACACAACCACCTCTGTGAGAGGCAGCAAATGACACACTCCCAAATTTGGTTCGAGGCAGATCTGAGCGCTGCGACTGAGCCCCGCTCTTCAGAACACATGATTTGGCCAAATAGGTAAAGAACCGTGGTAATACCAGCAAGATACAGCAAACACGGGCGCTAAGATTGTTCACAGGAAGTTTTCGAGTGCATGCTAACGTATATATTTCATTTCAAGCAGCGTAGCTGACATAAAGGCAGTCCTGTTTTTTCTGTTCTGGAAGTTGTCCAGTTCCCTATGAGCCTCCTGCAGCACAGTCACGGATGGAAGCGTCAGCGCACGCGGTGCAAATGTTGCTGACTTGGCACCGCAGATGGTGCTAAGCCCTCTCCCCATTGACTGCACTGGGGCAGTATGGGGAAAGAAGAGTGCAGGGTGCAGCAAGTTGGTTTTGAACTCCTTTTTGTAGCTTACGACTTCTTTTTGGAAGCTGGCAATGTAAACAGCTCCCTGCCCTGAGAAATGATTGTTCTTGAAATTGCTTGGAGATAATTTAATGCTGACCGTGAACAGGCTCCAAAAGGGGATCTGAAAGGTGCATCCATGTAGTTGGGCCCATTCCTATAAACCCTCCATCTGCCAAAGCTCTGCATGCTGCTGTCAGTGCACCTGGGCACTGTGGGGCATCAGCAAAGCTCGCTCCATCCCAATTCCCACCATGCTTGACCCTCTTCCCCTCCTACCCCGTGCTGCCATTGCGCTGGAGCCGGTGACTCAAATGCAGCTGCAAACACAGGGGCCACGTTCTGTTCCCACAACATCCTGCAGCCTCCCAAGCAAAGTGCCACACAAGGGCGGCAGGCCATACATACCTCCAGGCAGGCTGATGGGCCCGCAGCCCGTCTCTTTGGCACCTTGCTCCTGGACATGAATCCTCTTTGTGCAGAGCCGCCAGAGCCCAAAGTGAGCCGCCTCGCAGGTGGCATTGAAGTCCTCCACTCTGGGGCTCAGCACAGCCCAGTAGTCCGTCACCACAGCCGCGAAGAGCAGCGAGACGCCCACCAGCAGCACGCAGAAGGTGAGCCGCACCTTCAGGGGTTTGGTCTCGTCCATCCCGCGCTGGGATGTGGCTCCTGGGCTGCCTTCCCCTGGGCCCTGCTCGCCCGCAGCCTCCCCACGCGGGCTCCTGTCGTCCTGGCGCGTCTGAGCCTCTGCAAATGTCAGCCCCAGCTGCTGGGCTGTGTCAGGAGGCTATTAATGCACAGAGTGAGGAAAGCTCAGCTTTCCGCCCCGTTCCGTCCCGCATTTGTTTTGGATTCCCACAGCCAAGCGGGTGCTCCTTTGGAGCCGCTACCGCCACTGAAAGGCTCCGTTCTGCTGACTTGCAGCATGCCCAGAAATAGGCATTAACGGGATGATTAACTTTTCAGCTAGGTTCTAAACCATCTGTGTTTATAATAGCGGCGGAGCTGCGTTCAGTCTGATCCTAAATAGCTTAATAACAGAGCCAGAGCCTGCAAAGTGCCTGCACACGCCGGCAGCTCGTGGCTGCGTCTGCTTTGGAGCCGGGTGCTGGCAGAAGGGCAGGCTGTAAAGGATGTGCCAAAGGAGCCAATTTATCTGTTGTATTGCTTGTTGTTACTCGTATTGACTTGTGAAGGTATTTCGAGATGTCTGAAGGAAGATGCTGTGGTTCCCTCTGGAAGAACAGAGAGGTTTATATCCAAAGTTTAATTTCTGAAATACTGTCAAGTTATGATATACTATCATCCATGCCACTGGAAAATGGTTGAGACTAAATGGTACCTGAAAGTCCCTTCCATCCAAACCATTCTGCAATTCTATGTTGAAAGGGTATGCTCCAACTCAGAGGGCAGTGAGGAGCTGGCAGTGCTGCCCAGAGGGGCTGCGGATGTTCCATCCCTGGGAGCACTCGGCTGGGCTGGATGGGGCTCTGAGCAACCTGAGCTGGTGAGGGACCATCATGGCAGGGGGGTGGAACTGGATAATTTTAAAGGTCCCCTCCAACTTAAACCATTCCGCTGTTCTATGGTTGGTTCAATGAGACACAATGGCTTGGCATTCCTTCAGGGCTTTTGTTTTGTTTTGTTTTGGTTTTTTTTGTTCTTTTTTGCTGGAAACTTCACTGAAGCTGATTCTATTTCACATTTCTTCTACCTCTCCCTTGCCCTGACCACAGCCTTCAGCTCTAGTTTGAAGACTGGAAAAACTTTTGGTGCTGGCTTCCCCATGCTGCACCCATGAAACAACAGGAAAATGCTGCAATTTTTGCCTTCTTCTTTTTTTTTTTTTTTTTTTTTGGTTTATTTTCTTTACTCCTTCCCTTTGATATTCCAGTTGATTGTAGAACTAATTTGATGATAATGTCACTGCAGAGGCCACTGTGGAGATGACATTCCAATTGCGATGTCAAACTGATGGGGGTGACAGTACCTGAATGTCAAAAGGGTGGCTAAAAAAATGTCAGTGGAGATCTGCAAATATCGTGTTATCATGTCAAGATAATGTCAAAGTTGCTCCACTGCTGTTTTAATGAACACCCCAATTTGGTGTCAAAACAAAGGTGCAGAGGTGCCAGATCAAATTAATGAGGACAATCTGAAGCAATGAGTTAAGGGTGAAGGGTGAGTGTGGGAAAGGGGAAGAAAATAGAGCTGAAAAATATTCTTTCGAAGTAACTGGAATTGAAATGGGAATTGGCTCCTTTGGCAGCAGCTGAAAGTTCTTGCTGCTGAGGCGGCCCAGCGCTCTGCAGTGTTGGGTTGGACCAGCTCTGCTCCAAACGTTGCCTTTCCAGGGGTGGCTGCACGTATCTCTCTGGCTGAAAGAATTCTGTTTCAAATGGCTGATGGCACTGTGTTTTCTGAGGCATAAAAATGCTATCATGTCACACGGAGGGAAATATTAAAGGCTTACATTTCTATTTCTTAACTGGAGCCAGGAGTTCTCATGAAACTGGAAAAGCCTAATGGGAGCAGACTTGAAAGTGGAAAAGGAGTGTATTAACAATGTAATGCCTTTTTCTTTTGATGCAGTCTCTTGTTAGATTTCACTGGGCATCAGTCAATCTTTAGAACTGCATCCTGGCTGCAGACTGGAGTCTGTGTTTGCAAATGTGGGCATAAAACAGTGCTTTGGTTGCCGAGGAAGGAAGTGCTAATGATCATGCTTTAGACTAATTACAACCTACAAGGGCTGCAGGAGAAGGAACTCATTGCGTCTTTTGTTGCTGTAGGTTTTTATGTCTCCTCCAGTGCTGGCAAGGATCATGCTTGCTGCTCTCATTCAGGTACTCTGATCCGGATTTTTCCTTAGAATTTGCCTTTCTTTTTCTTTGTGGGGGTGAGGGTGTGTGGGTGGGGGTGGAAGTGGGGAATGAATTTTGTTAAAAACATCCAGGAAATAAAGAAAGTGAATGAAAAGGGAAAAATTCATCCTTCCCTGGCCAAAAAGTGTGATTTGGTGCCACTGGTTCCTGAGAGAAGAAACTCCTTGGTTGGACTGTGCTCCCGCAGGCCCTGTTCTCCCCAGACTCTGTGGGATTTCTGGACATCCAGTGAAGCTGAAACCCAGAGGGCCAGAAGGGCAGCAAGGAATGGCTCTTGCTGTCTCCCTGTGTCAGCTGGGCAGCGTTCACCTTCAGAAATCAATATCACATGAAAAATAAACAGAGTGTTAATGAGGACCTGTTGGGAAGCAGGGAGGGCTGTAATTATTGGCACTTAGCAGCAGCAAGTGAAAAACTGAAAATGGCACTGTTACGTTTCTTTATTCGAGAAAATGATAAGTGATGTCTCGTGAACAAGCGTTGCCTTTTTTGTCCCAGCAGAAGCATTGGCTGGCTCTGCTCCACAACATCTGCACCTTTCTGCATTTTGTGCTGACCAACCTCTGCTGACCATGAGTGCACTAACCAGGATTTGCAGCTCCCTTCTTGGAGAAGACCCTTACTGGGCGACAAGGGCTGAGGGTGGAGCAGACTGGGCATGGCCTGAGGCTGAATTCCTCACAGATGGTGAGAGCAAAATGGGTTTTTTGTTGTTTCTGTGTGTTTCTTAACAGAAAAAGCAGCCCCATGGCACGTGGTTCCCTGTGGGCTCCAACCCTTTGGGCAGTGCTGCCCTTTTGGCAGTGTTGCCTGCAGTTCTGCTGGGGCTTTAAGATGTGGTGCAGAGCACTCCTAAGCCCTTTTTATTTCCAGCACTTCCCATGTTGGTTCGTTTGCTCATTCCTGAGGAAATGCCACATTCTTCTCTCTCGACTCTTTTCCACTTTCTACAGCTGTAAGGGCTCTGCCTTGGCTCCCCTCTCCACAGCCTCCCTGTTTGTGGTACCCCATGTAGCTGTGAGCACCGGGGGCTGCAGGTCTCTATTGAACAGTGCAGCCTTCTATTGAAAGCCCATCTGGAGGTGTAGGAAATAGGAAGGGAAAGTTAAAAGAAGTATTTGAGGAAGACACCCAGCCAACAACTAAAGAGTGTGCATCATCTGGGCCACATTCAAAAGAATCTTAGAATCTAGAAGGTTTTTTTTTCTGAAGTTGCTACCCAAATGTTTGGAAGCGTAGAGATGGTTTATCCTGGGTATTTCTTGGTCTGTATGAACACAAGAGTGTTCATGCCCTTCCAGTAGCACTAACTAGCTGCCATCAGAATAAGTAGAAACATGAAAAAACCAACAGTGCAGAAATCTCATCTCAGAGAATCTGGAAGGTGAGAATCTATGCATCCTTCTCCACGCAAACCCAGATATACATTTAAAATGGTTTATTTAAAAAGGAAGGATTAAGTACATTATACACGGTTGTGATTACACCAGCAGAACTGAAGCACAGTGGCAATAACACGTTAGAACTGCAGACAGAAATGCAACCTCAAGGGATGTGATATATTAGCCCTTGTGGATTTGTGATCCATACAGAAAGGAAATATAAAAAGAGTTTACTGTTGTTAGTACGGGCACATGAAGCGATTTCTCCTATTCTGTATGAGAAACCAGGAAGAGAGAGCTGATGAGATACCCGAAATTTGTTTCTCAGGAAATGGAATCTGCTCCAATGGCATTTCTGCTGTTGCCGTTTGCTGTAGGCTATTTCCAAAGGACCGGCTGTTGTTAATGATGGGATGATGATACCTGCAGGCCTTACTGAGAAAGTGGGGCTGATCTGTGTTAGATGCTGTCCGGGGATGAACAGAGAGATGCAGAGAAACTGAAGGTTTGTTTTAAGCTATCATTGAGTGGCTTCAAAGTCCAACAGCAATCCAGTGCATTCTGATACATTGATCCCGTTCACGTGCAGGGATGCCACAAATCACTCAGTTTTGTAGGAATTTGTTGGAGTTTTCTACAGGAAAAGGGATTTATGGAGGATTTTTATTTTTAAATGGAATTGTCAAATGTCACAGCTTGTTTTTTGCTTTGGCTGAACAAGGCAGTGCGCTGCAGTCTGACACAGACCATGACTTTGCGGTTGTGAAATCACTGCCCTGTCCTCCCCCAGGCTGTGCATCCCAATCCCCATCACCTCCCAGTGCCTCGAATCCCAGTCCCAGCACCATCCCAGGGACACATCCCCACTCTGAGAGGATTTAAGCATGTGTACTCCAAATGAAGATAAAAAGAACAAAACCAAGGCGCAAAACAAACCTCACACCGTCCACTTTCTGTTCAATGGACATGAGTTTAGAACAAACAGCCTGTATCTAACACCTGGTTTGAAAGGGAATGGTTTTATTCTTAATTACAGTAAACACGGATGGGACTTATTTCTAACTATTAGTTTATTAACACAGTGGGAAACAAATAGTTCTGGGAAATTGCACTTGAAAAATACATCGACTATAATTAGATGTAAATTAATTAGCACTTAGTATGACGCACTAATGAGACAGAAGGTTTTTTTCATTGCAAACTTCTACTTCTATCATAGCTAATCAAAGTATTTTAATATTACGAAGTCTCAAAAAGTAGGAAATAATTTATTGTTTGAAAGCATAAAGATTCTTGTAAAAAAAACCTTTCATCAAGAACTTTAATAATTTTAGAATTCTTTTACGTTGTCCTAGCCGAAAAGTAGGTAAAAAAGTTTTCTCGTCTGCCTCTGTTTGAGTATTTTTAAAAAGCTCATGTAATACCTTTCTCCATAGTGTGTTGATACAGAAAGAAGCATGATGTTTTCTACTTCTTTTCAATAGTTCCCATCACTCCATTCGTATCATCTCTCAGAGTTCAGAGGTCTGAAAAAGGATCCCAGCAGAGTTTTAACCTGAATGGAAATTCTTAACAAGCGGGGATGAAGGCTCCTGCCCACCCCCGCTGGATGGTTTGCCAAAATAATGCTTTCCATCATCTGCCGCGATGAAGGCAGGACAGAGCAAGACAGCGACTAGGGGAAGACTTGCGCTTAAGATTGAGCATTGTCTCGGTTCTTGCAAGGAGAGAGAGCCAAGCAGGGCTTAGGTGGGAGGGAGAGGTTTGACTTATTGGGTTGTTAAGGCAGCTCCCCCAGGGCTTCGCTGGAGGACTTGGTTCCACTGGCTGAAAGCCTCACATCCAAACCACCATTGCATTGCGATGCTGCGGCCACCACAGGGTGAGTTAAGACTAAGGAGGTTTTAACAGCTTGGCTGAGATCTCTCACTGTCAGCTTCCCAAGTCATTTTCTTTCCTTGTCACCACTTCTCTAGTCTCCAGGTAGCAAAGATTTTCAGGGTGAAAAAGATGGATGTGTTCAAAGCAGCCTACAGGAACTGGATGCTCCTCTCTCATTGCACCTAACTCATTCAAAGGGAATCGGGCACCTCATTCTCGTATGGCTTGGCTGAATGATCACTAAAAGAGATGTGAGTACTGTTAAATTAAACTACCTTCAAGTCAGACCCTTGAGATTTGAGAATCCAAGCCTAGGTGTAAAAACAAAAGCAGAAATTTCAAAGAAAAAAGAATTCGGACCCTTTTAGAAAGACATAGAAGCAAAGGGTGCAGACCAGTCTCCCCCTTAGGAGATGCATAGAGTTTCCTGTGGGCTCTCTGCACATAAGTAGAATCATCATCACAAAATAAATTAAATTAGGCTGAACCATCATTTCCATCTAAAAGCAACTATACTTTGCACCATGTGGCACTTATTCATTATAAAAAGAATTTAATAAATATCTCATAAACGGTGATTGTTTTTGTTCTGTTTCAGAAAACACAGAGTCGCCATCCATTCTGTTAACGCTCAGCTCCCATTGCTGCAGGATGTGTTGCTAGTCCAAACGTATCAGCTTCCCATCTTCGTACATGTGTTGCTCAGATATCTTAGTTTCCAGTAGCGTTAGTGTTGCACTTGTGAAGCAGTAAGGAAATGGGGGCTGTGGTCGCAGGCTCAGCCCTGCTCCTCACCCTGGCTGTACGCAGTCCGCAGGGGCCTGCTCCTGGCAGACAGCACTCAGCACCTCGCCGGATCAGGCACTAGGGCTAGTCGGAATGAGAATTCAAGTTTTCTAATTGTTAGGCAAGAAATGATATTTGCAAAGATGCTCAAGTCCCTCCTACCTTAATCCTGCCCTTGCTAGGCGCTGGGCAATTCACCCACCCTGTTCTCCCCACCCGTGCTGCCCGGAGGGTTGCCTTCCACCTCCAGGTAGGAGACCCCTCAATGCCCCGTCAAGGGAGTCTGTAATGTTCAGCACATGAATGATCTACGGGTTCAGTAGCACAGGTCAGTTTTAGACAGTGTTGTCTTCAAAAATATCTTCTATATTTTTCTTTCCTTTTTTTTATTTTATTTTTTTTTGGAAGAGGCAAAGCTCACGCTGTGTCAAAGGGGAGTGGATCGCTGGAGGACTAGTTCGTATCCTTGGGCTTGGTTGTAAATTATAGTTGCAAGTTTGTAGTAAGGGATCTCAATTTAGAAAACAGTTGTACAACAGTTCTGCGACCCTTGAAACACACTGGTGGCAAGTCCTTCGCAGCTTCTCCAAGACTTTGTACACGTTACAAAAGTGCAGGGACATGAACTACCTTCATCTCGTGACACCAAGAACTGAAAGAAACAAACTCCAAATAGCTTTGAAAAAGCTACAAGCGTGTAACATCTTTATGTTGGTCCAGAGGATCCCCACTTGCTGCCTCAATACATGCCACAGTTAAAGAGGTGAGAGGGTATTTTAACATCGCTCCTTCTCTTTCATGACAGGTCTGTTCTAATATTTTTTTCAAAAACCACAGGGAGGGAAGGAAGTTCAGACAGGTGTTGTTCTCCTGTTGACCATGTTGACGTGGAGTCCTTCCTTAAATTCCTTCTGAAGGAAGTTGTGGACCTGCAGAAAACTGGCTTCTTGGTCTGCGTTGTAGCTGGCAGCTGTTGTGACCTTCAAGGGCTCTCTGGAAAGAGTGTACATGGAAATCTCATTCATGGGAATGGTGCTTGCTATCTTCATGCCAACCGGGGAAATGTCTCTAGATGGAGAAGGCTCTGTGGATCGAGAACTGGACCTGGACCTCCGCCTCCTGTACCTGTAGCTTGGCATCCTGGCATAAGGAGAACTGGAAGAAGTCTTAAGGAATTCCCTCTTGGTCTTAAACCTCAGCTCTTTGTTCTTCTCAATATAAATGTTCACAGCCAGAACGCCTATGGTTTCGGCCACGATAAAAGACAAGGCTCCAAAATAGAAAGACCAACCATAGTTGTAATGATTCTTTTTGTCCTCATCTCTCTTATCGCTTGGGTCACCTGCGTTGCTTGATATGTAGACAATGATCCCTATGATATTACTTAGTCCTAAAGAGAGAAAAACAGAAGTCAGCTGTCATGTGGCTGGAAAATTAAAAAAATTCAAGCTATGTTACCTTCTAGACGAGAATATTTCTAATACTATGACCAGGAAATTTCATTACATTACATTTACTCTTTTAACTGTCTGAAGATTTCCTTTGTCCTTGAAAAACAAAGAATAGACCCATGTCGTGTTCACAGTTGCTTGCAAAGATCTTAAAAGATTCAGCAGGATCTGTCCCCATTTCTTCACTGACATGATGGGAAAGAAGTAGCGTATGGGAGCTTGCTAATATTGTTAGTAATAAAAATACATTTTGAGCTCAGGGCTATGGCTGTTCACCTTGATCAAGACAAGTTCTCTTCCACCTTGCTGAATTTCCATCTGAATGCAGCATGCTTAACGCGAGCTTCAGGGAAGGCTATTAACAATGTGGATGACTCTCTTGGACATTTCTAATTTGGAAAGCACACTCACCTAGCATAGGTGAAGTTTTTCTGTTCACACATAAGAGGAGGAAAAAAGGGCTGGGATGTAAGAGATGCCTGATTCACGCTTCTATTCAGGCATCTTATGTTTAGTACATTTTATGTAGAGCAAAAACTGCATGCAACAAGCTTTAGCTTCCTGCAATTTCTTTTTCAAGAAAAATGAAAGTTTCTCAAGAATTTGCATTTTGAAGAGCTTCAAAACCAATTTTTTTTTTCTTAAGAAATTTGCCCAGTATGAGTTTGGTCATGTCCTCAACCCAGGAAAGGAATAGAGGGAGAGATGTATCACCCAGTTACTCTATGGGAAAATCTGCCCTAGAAGCTTTGCACCCAGCCAGAAGGCTCGACCTCACTTGTTTTCCGTGTGCTTGCCTTCATCGGCAGTGAGCAACAAAAACAGGATTTCCTGATTTGGATATGAGCAGCTCAGCAACATAAAGCTGCAGGAGCACGTGATGCCCCACCTGCAATGAAAATGGCTTGAAAGAACTGGGACTCTGGGGAAGAAATTAAGGAAATTGAAGAAGGGCTGTGGATGTCATTCAGTGTCCTTCTCTCCTTGCTGGATTGGGAATCACCCAATGGTATTTTTGGCCAGGCCTGGCCATGCTGGGTCTTGCTGGTGGCTTCCCCACCAGATGAAGCTGCACTTATGCAATATTATTTCAATTTCAATCCAAAAAGGCAGTGCTTCTTAAGGACTCAATTTAAGGAGAACATACCTGCTGCGACAAAGAGAATTCCAGCGCTGAGAATAATGTTGTTTTTGCTGTTGTAAATCCTCCCTGCTCCAACACAGAGCCCTCCCAGCAGCAGCAATATTGTGCTTAGAATGGGGAACACACTGGAGGCACGGACAATGCCTGCAGGGGAGATAGGAAGCAAACACAACAGACAGTAATCATTTCAGATGCCTCCTCATGTGCTGCTGTGGAGACTGCAAAGTCTCCAAACCCCAAATTTTGCTGCAGTTACCACTGATTCTGCATCTGTGGGCAGGTGTGGGGGAGCCGAGGTGGGTGGCCAATGTAGAAGGGCTACCATTTGAGCAACTTCAAACTCTCGAGTTTCCTCCTGGGAAATCGGATGTTTTTGCCTTAATGTGATGCCACCAGAACATTTCTGATGAAGCACGAGGTAAATGACAGCCAGCATCATGCAGCGGGCAGCACTGAAATATTCATGAGCCATTCATTGATGGACTCTGCACCACTTGGGGACAGCCTCAGCAGAGGGTCTGTTGCACGTGTGTAAGGTGAGCAAAGCACAGGTCTTGGAGTTTGCAGCATTTGTGTTAGCAGTGAGCTAATTACTCTTTTCTTTTTTCTTCCCTGTTGAGTATTTAGGACTTCGAAACCTTTCAGGTGTCTAAGGAGGAAATTTTAGCAAGTATATCTCAGGCATTTGTGTTTTGTTTCCTGATAGCTAAATGGAGTCACTTAAAATTTTGTATGCTTCAGCCCGTTCATCAGTATGGGCTATAAAATCCTTGCACAACGATCTAAGCCACTGCAACTAGCCAGCCTTCAGACCCTATGGGACATTATGGGGTACTATGGGGCAAGGCAGCAGCTGAAAGTGGTGCAGATAGCGCTGGTGTCAGGACACGCACGGGGAGGGTGGGGGCACGAGGAGGGAAAAGCTGCCAGCAAACAGCATCTGGGGCCGTGGGCTGCTGCAGTCCCCCTCGGGTGCCATCTTCCTGGGGACACACATGGTGCTGCTTCCCGAGGAGGAATGGCCAGATGCTGCTGCTGCTGATTTCTCATTTGATTTCTGATGGCGGTGGCGTTGCCAATTTAGTGAATTGCTTTCTAACGATTCCCCTGGTGACCGGTGGCAAAACTCCCACAGATTGCAAGAGGGACAGGGCTGGGCATTTAATAACAGCAGCGCTTTTGTGTGTGCTGCAAAGCCCCCGGGAGCCCCAGCGACAGGCCCGGGGCTCATTAGGATGGTGCAAACATAAAGCAAAGAGACAGTCCCTGCCTGGGAAGCTTGTGCCCGTATTGATCTGCCACTGTGTGAAAAGGACATCTCCTACCAAACCTGGCAACGCTGCTGCACGTGTCCTTTGCTGAGAGGGAATGTTCTGGCCGGATTTAACCCAGCTCAGTTGGGTGCTTTCTTGCTTAGAATGAGTCTTGCAGTAATTGGCAAACCCAAGGGATGAGGGTGTCAGGTCACTGATGGATGCTGAGTGCTGAGAGTGCATTCTCTTGTGCTGGGTGCATCCCTGTGTGTGGTCAGAGGTAGAGGTGCTCTGACTTTCAGGTCAGTTTTTGGGGTTGGTTATCAGATAAAGGCTCTGTGCTCATGGACACAGAAGCACCGCAAATCACGATCTATTGGTACCCCAACAAAAGGCAGCATAGGATTGAAATTTGCTATGGCCACACTATGCTGATTTTTTCCTACACTTCATCGGCAAGCTGTTCATAATGATTTGATAATGACTGTAGCCTTCTCCAGGGAAGCTTCAGAGGCTGGGAGTTGGACTGGGGGATCTCCACAGGTCTCTCCAATGCCTACAGTTCTGTTATTTCAAAGGACCTTCTCTAGACTGCTTCAGTGACAGTATGAGAAGAGACTTGACAGACGTGCCTCGTACATGGGGTGGGTTGTATCACATCTAGTAGAAAGCCCCAGAGGTAAATTTTCTCTATTAGTTAATTAATGTGAAGAGAAACAAAGCATACTGTGTTCTCTTGGGTACGATGGCTACTTTCAGCTCTGGAATTTAAAAGGAGTACTCATAGGTACCATGTAGAATTTACATATGTCACCCAATACTGGTAATAAAATGACAGCAGGTCAAAAAACATTAAGGGAATCTGGGCTTTGCTCTCTCCCCTGCTTTCTCCTTGTTTACCATCCTGTCCGCTCGCATTGGCCGCGCTCTGTGCACTGACACCTCAGGGAAGCACTGCGAAGGCTGTGCCATCAGCCACGAGGCTGTGCTTGGCCCCACGCTGCCTTCCTGCTGCAAGCAGCCACAGCAGCTGAGCAGGAGGGCATACAGCTTCCTTGCACGTGTTTGCAGTCACTGCAGCCGCTGCTCCTTTTGTTTTGCAGGGAGCAGACTGAGTACAGACAGGGTGAAATCCAGACTGCTGCTCCTACTCATGCCCTGGATTGAAGTTCCCTAAGATAAGGCATTTCTTCACTGATTTCAGACTGGGGTGCTCTGCTGATGCTATTCTGAAGTCTATGCCAGGTTGGTATCTGCAGGACAGGCTGAGAGCCCATGTGCTCCCCTCCCAGGAGCACAGGGTGCACACAGGGTTGGGTCCATGCCTTCATCTGAGCACAACATGGTGGGGAACTGTGCTCTGCCCTTTGCCTCCCTGAGACAAAAATTAGGGCTGTCCCCAGCCGAGGTCTTGTGACGAGGAACAGCTGCAGGTCCTAATGGTTGATGTGGGGACAGGAGCTTGCAAAGGTGTTGCAGAGGGGGCAGAAGTGGGAAGGAGGGTCTCACGTCTCCTGTGAGCTGGATGCAAACACCCTTGCCTCTCTGCCTAGTTAGACGAGGTCTGTCTCTCATTGGATGATATGTACATTTACATATAAGCTCATTTATTCTTGATTTAGGTATATAACCTTCCAGTAATTTCTAAATCATCTGCATATATTTCATGTGAAGTGGCAGTTTTCCCTCCTGGAGTTAAAGCAGAGGTTCCTGCTATCCGTGCAGAGCTCTAGGGGTGAGCTCAGACCTGAGAGAGCAGTGGCTGCATCCCAGTGTTGCAGGAGATGCCAAGGGTTGGGCCAACTTGCTTTTAAGGTCTGTACTTAGTGACTCCTGAAAGCAGCTTCTACGATCATCAGTCGCATTACACTTACAAACAATTTACCCATCTCCTGTCTTACAGAGCGGCTGTAACTGTTTTTTCCATCCCTTCCTCCAAACAAAAATGACATAATGCACTTTTATCAAGGTGCTGCTTAATTCATCTTTCCTTTAAAGTCCTTTTACTAATGATGTTTCTTACCTAAAGCTGACTTGGCATCAATTTAACATTAGTTCCAAGGCTTTGTATGAAAGATAAATGCAGCCGCGCTCACACTCTGCAAGCCTGCCTTTGCCCGAGCACTGCAATCACGTCACCCCAGCATCATGACTGATGTAAATTGACAAGAGGAAAGATGAAAAAAGATCTGGGTTTTCTGGTAAGCACACTTTTCAGAAAGCCCAATTTTTCCTCCTTCTTGTCTTAGCAAACAGAAGTTGTTTCCCAGAAGTGAGCAGAAGGACAGAGTGGTTCTCTAAGTGGTGTTTCAGGTAATTAATAGCGGTGTAATTGAGGAGCATTTTGCCTCGCTGGATGTCTCAGCCAGCAGCCACGCTCATTGCTCCCTGAAGCTTTCCCAACACCTTGTGTGCTGCAGTTTCTTTCTCTTGCAAAAGGCATTGCTTTCAGCTTCGCTGGGCAGCTCTTTGCACAAGAGAAACAACAAGGTAAGACAGCCAAGGGAAGGGGAAATCTAACTCAGATTCTGCAGGATTCATGAAGTTTCACACTCAGGTTTCAAGATGCTGTATCAACTGAGCAAGGAGGAACAGAACGAGTGCCATTATTTCAAGCACCGTGTCAGTGGATGGAAGTACTTCTTTTCGGACTTTCACACCAGCACAGAGCATCAGCGGCCAGCTGCCATGCAGGGAAATTGCAGCCCACATTCCTGCTGAGATTTTGCTGTTATCTGCAGGAATTTCAGCTTCCTTCCTAAGCTGCAGCAATTTCACTGCACGGGAGGTGGTTTGGAGCAGCTGCAAAGGATAAGGCTTGCATAAGGGCTGTGTTTAAGCGACAGGAAAAGCTTCCTCATGGGCAGGAACTCACTCCTCAGATTACTTTTGGTACAGGAACCAACTAAATGCTCCCTCTGTAAAACATCCTCTCCAATCTGGGAATGCTGTTGTTTCCATTTAGAATATTTCCATGTAATTTTAAGAGAATGGGCACCAAAATGATGTGAGTTCCCGTGGATGAAGGAAATCCTTAAAATAGTGATCCCTGAGGGCTCTTGCAATGAATAATCCCTCTCTTGGGCTGTTAGTTCTGTGTGCACCAGGCGCTGCTTTCCAACTTACGGAGAAGGTATTCTGAGCTGTCATGGTCGTAGTCGTTGTCTTCAGGGAAGTGGTTGATTCGGAAGCAGTGTCCTTTGTAAATTCCTAAATAAAAACAAAGCAGACAACACATATTCAAGAGAAGCAGGTAAAAGTGCCTCTGCCAGCTCTGCTTTATTCCCCTTCCCTCTTTCTATAGAGTACTCTACTTGTGCAACTCATTTGCCACTGCCGTTTCATGCCATCAAGAAACCATCTCTTAGGTTATGAATTTGGAGGGGTTTGCAGGTTGACCAGAAGCTCAGCAATGGGAAAGGGCTGCCAGGATTCCTCTGTTATTCTTTTAACTCAGCCACTAATATACTTCTCTTGAGTTTTTTAATCTCTCTGTGCTTTTCTTTCTCTGTGCTGTTCTTACCTTTGTAGGATACCAAGTCTGCAGAGCTGCTTTTTGTTCCTAGCATGGCTGTCCCTGTGGGTCCCTGCCCCACAGCATGGGCTGCACAGCAAGGCTGGGCACCAGAGCCACGCTCATCCCCGTGAGCTGCTGCTTTCCTTATCAGAGCTGCTGGATGTTGAACTGCCTGATGCCTCTTCAATTGGAAAACAAGTCCATAAATCTCTTCCTGCTGCGACTTCAACCCGCACGTCCCCCTCAAGGTTGGTTCAGTTTATAATGGCACATTTGCTCAGCTAACTGGTAGCCCGTGCAGGAAGCCAGGCTGTGAGCATGCACTCCTGAGACCCACAGAAGCAATGCCAGGTTGGATGGGTGAACAAGGCAGAGCGTTCAGCACTTTGTCCACCTGCATAAAGGTTTGCATCAGTGATTTATATCACTCCCTATGATTACGCAGAGCTGCAGCCGGCCTCAGCCTGGGTGCTGTGCCTGCTGCTGCAGGAACTGCATGGGGAGGTCTATCTGAGAGCTTCCTGCAGCAGCGTGGCCCTGAGGTGTGATCCTGCCTTGCTGCTTTCATTATTCATTAACCAGCGCTTTGGTGCTCAGGAGCATCCATCACCCCGGGTGAGTTATCTTCCGCACTGGAGTTTTGGTACTTACAGCTCTAGCTGGCAGAAGGATTTAAAAACCACCACTTAATACGACTTTAACAGAAGCACAGCTGCAGTCTGTAGGATATAACCGTGGATTTATTTCGCTACCTATTACCAATGATTACAAAGATCTCAAAAGAATTACTAATCCGCGGGATTTCAATTGCACCCTGTGAGTGTCAACTGCAGGTTTGCTACTACAGTGCATTTAATTCTTCCAGCAAATGATAGATCTGCTCTAATTGTGGGAACGGCTCTGGCTTTCCCTGCACAGCGTTTCAGGGGCTGTGAAGAATAATACATCAGGGTTTCTGCTGCAGAAGGCAGTGCCATGCCAGTGCTGACCCACTGAGCACATCCCCTTCACGTCCCTCTGCCCCAAACTTGGGACTGCATGCACCCCAGAAGGCCAGATTTTAAAGATCCCGCTGTTTATTTTTATGGCTGCTCACATAAGGAGACTAAACCTCTCCCAGCATAACAGAGCCTCTGAGATGGGCATTTCTATGAGCCTTTCCGTTATGATGGGCAAAATTAGAGGAAATACATACAGAGTATGATTTATTTTCCTTCCTGTGCAAGAAGAATAAGTAGAAAATAGTCCTCTCATGTTAATATCCTGTGGAAATAGGCCTTTCAATGACACTCTGCTTCTGTGCATAGAGGTTGGGCTCCTGGGCAGGCTATAGGTATTTCTTCAATAACTTGTAATTCAGTTGGCTGAATTTCTCCAGAGTTGGTTGAAAAGCAGAAGTTTCACAGGGAACAGAACTCTCGTAGTTGCTCCTTATGAAGCTCCATTGCCTGGGCATGGGCAGCAGCCCAAACAAATGTCCTGCTTCCAGAAATTCAATTAAGAGACACTAAGTCTGCAAAACCAAATTCCCCAAGCCTCTGGTGTCTGCGGTGCTGATGGATTGTGGGAGGGTTTCAGCCTCCGTAAAATGGCCGTATGTTATTAAAGTTTGGAATGAAATGGGCCCCTTAGCAAAACTTCCTCCTGCAATGAGGCCATGAAAGCATCCCTTCCACTGCAGGGCTGAAATGTGCCAGCAGGACAGGAGGGGTTGGGATTAGCAGTGTTTGGCCTTCTCCTGGGTTGTGGCTGGAGAGCTCTCACCCTCTGTCCTTTATATCCTGAGCCTCTACCACCAGGACTGGTAGAGGTAGAAAAAGATAATCCGTCCTAAGCAGAAAATTCTAGAAGAGCTTGAGAATTCCTTCTCATTTTCAGTTTTTAGGGATATGGAGGTTGATCATTCTGACCAGCCACAGCACATGGCTGTAAAATTTGGATCTATATCAATGCCTGGGAATATAAAACATTCCTCCCAATACTTTTGCTAGAGTTGAGATCATGGATATTGGTTCAGGGTTCTCTCTAGTGTCTGTAATACCTGATAGCTAATGACAGCAACAAACTGGATGATTTTTTTCCATAATCCTAATAGGTGTCATGTAACTCAGTGACAGCTCATTGAATCCTCAGTGAGGCTTGAAGTTGCTATCAAGAGCTCTGATGATCTACAGGGTGTGGAGGACTGTTTAGATCCCTGAAGTATCAAAAGCACAGTTTTGCCAGAATATGTAAGAATACCTTTTTTTCATAATGATGGGCTTTGAAACTCAGATTTGGAACAAACTCGAAGTAGCCAGGCTGGAAGCTGTTGAAGCAGTGGTTGGTATTTAAAGCACAACATCAGTCATACTTGTACTTAAACACAACAATACAAACACCCTCCTTCCCTCGAGATCCGGTAGTGTACTCAGTTCCATGTCCTAACAGGTAAAGCAATGCAAAAGAACAACAGCCGTGAAACAGAAGAAGCAGAAAAAGGAAATGGCTCAATTAAATTCAGCCACATCCATTCTGCAGTGTCTACTCAAGGTGGGAACTCCTGGAAGCTCTTCTCAAGGACTTCGTAGGGTATGTCTCAAAGAAACGCATAGAATCACGGAATTATTAAGGTTGCCAAAGACCCTGTGACATCCCTACGCCCAACCCCATCCCACCCCCATGCCCACTGCCCACATCTCCGTGGTTCTGGAACACCTCCAGGGATGGGAACTTCCCCACCTCCTGGGCAGCTGTGCCAGTGCCATTGTCCACACCAAGGCGTGATGTGGAAGGGAGAATTTTTGTTTGCGTGAGCACAGGAATACAGTCTCTTAAATCCTTTGGAGGGGAAGATGGAATATTTAACTCATAACTCTGTATCCACTAGAGAGAGATAAATAAACCGCAACCACTGCCTAACAGATATTAAAATATTGAGAAGCACTTCTGTATACCTCTTGAGGGTAAGATAAAACATCCCACCGAGACGCTGTAAGTATTAGGCCTTTCTGAGAATGATTACTGATACGTTTAAACGATGCTTTTATAAATACAAACATTATAATGCATTTTTTTTCTCCTCATAATAATAACTTCATTCTGAATGTAGAGCCAAGACTCAGGATCTGGAATATTGATGAGGAAGAGGCAAATTTTCTGAAGTGCTGCTGATGTAAGAATGTTTTTTTCCCTTGGTTGCTGCATACTTAGTTGGCATTTAAAAACTAAGAGTTGTTTCTGACTCAGCTTCACTCTGTGTTCAAGGGCTTCTTCCATAGGATTAGCACCTCCCAGAACCACTAAGTGTTCAGATACCTATAATTAGAGTGTGATGTACTCAGATAATATGATAAGGGGGTAAGTGTAGAACCTAATCAAGATTAAGCTTTGTTTTGGGCTTTGGGATCTCAAGTTCATCAGTTTTCAGCAGTAAATCAAGGTAGTGATCTTAACTTATGACGGCATGCCTCCTTCTCCTTGCTCTTCCTCACGTACTCCTCCAATAACACAGCCTGTACTGCTGCAGAAGTGTTCAGTGGGGCTATATTTTTGGATCACTGAGAACAATAATGCTGTAGGAGTCAAGCTCTGACCAACCTTGTTTTTTTTTTAATCATCAGATGCATTCTGTGATCACATCACTGCTGGTCGTACCATCAGCCATTGCTTTCAGACTACCATTTCCCATGGTTTATGTTTGTCAGTGACAACGTTCCCCGGTGCCCTGGAAGTGTTTGCACAGAGCTCTGGAAGACAGAGCGCTTCACGTCTGACAGTATTTGCCCAAGCTGTACTTCTGTTCCCCACCCCTCCCCATAATATAGAGAACCACACAGCAATGTCTTTCCAAAACATACTGCTCTGTTGTCATTTAAAATAGGTTTCCACCATGCAAGACGCTAGCAGCTTTGCAGCAGAGGACCTTGTCTGCAGGGTACTTCTGTCAATAGCAATTTCCATCTCCCTGCTCTGAGCACGAGCTTTCGGGAGGCAATATCTGATAGCAGTGGGAGACACATGAGGATAAACAGGGCTAGCTGCTGCCTCCTTCTCCATCAGCAGCTTCTGCAGAGCTGGTGCTTGGTTAACTGTTTCGTCTACCAGCCATCTCACCCACCCTGTTGGTAAGAATGTAGTAAAACAGCACTTTGGGGGACTTATTTGTGCTAGCTTCCTTGTGAGACACCAGGCATTTGCTGCCTCCTTGGGTCAAACTCTCTCCTGCCAACATGCCACATTCCTGTAGGTCTTGAGCAGCTACAGATACCCAGAGCACACCCACGCACACTATTAATAGAGTAAAGCAGAGTTTTCTCCTTAGGGTCTGTTGATGGAATGAGCGCTATGAATGTCAGCTGCAGAAGTGGTCGCATGGCTGCACCAATTACCTGCAGGCAGGTAGGGACAGCGAGCAGCTGCCCAGCATCACATGGAGCAGCTGACTTCTTTCTGGCAAACGGGGGTCTTCAGGGATGGTTTGAAGACGTGTAAGGAAATGACTTACAAGATCTTTTGACAGCACGTGTTTCCAGAAACAGGGGATATAAGTTGCAAGGAGCTGACTGCACATTAAAGGGGAGGGCAGTTGGCAGGGAACCACTTCAGTTCTGGAGCAAACCATTAGCCTGATTTACTGCAACACGGGGATATTGGAATGTTTAGCTGACAAGCATTCTGAACGTATCAGCACAGAGCAGGCTGATTGAGACCATCCCAGCCCCCTGCCAGCCATGCAGAGTGGGAATTTGTAACAGAAGGTGCCTGAACACAGCGTCCATCCGAGCAACGCCATGAGGGACTGGGTTTCCTTAATGGTACAGCTTTGCTCTGTCTTCGACCAACGTGAAGATCCTCTATTTATAGGGAGTGCAGTGCTGGGGCTGCCAGGAGAGCACAGAAACAGTTTGGTGCTTTTTTTTCCTTAGGAAGATTTCTCTGCTGACAACTTCTGAAATCTTTTGCACTGCTTATTTGAACAGTAGTGAGCAATGGAGAGCAGGCATGCCAAAAAATGTTCATCTCCGCAAAATTTACAGCACAGCATCTCTCTGCACTGTGTTCATTTCTTTGATTTTCTACCAGTGCAACGCCACTGCCTCACTGGGCTGACACAACAGCAAACACAGCCACTGAATTGACCTTCTCATCATGCCTTTTGTAAAATTACTGCTGTTGGGAGGAGTGGGTGAGGCATCTCCTTTGGCTTTCCAAGGAGGTGATGGTCAAATAGAAGCTGTTGTGGGCCTGCCCTCTCCACATTGGCCACAGGGGACAGAATTAGATTTTTTCCCTGTAAATTGGCACGTCCTCTGTTCGTTTGTCCAGAGCTTGATGATTTATCTCATGCTGTTTGCTGACAGTTTCACAGGTCTGTCCTTAAGTCACTCGAGCGAGCAGGCTCCTATGAGCCTGTGCCAGAGGATGCTTAATGCTGTCACTGCAGAAGAAATCATGAAGTATTGATGCAGGTTGTGTGCAAAACACACCCCAAGTGAATTTGCTACCCCACACCGCTGCCTTCACTGCCAAGGGGGATGGAGCCAGTGGAGGAAAACGCCTTGGGAGGTTAAGCACTCATTTACTAGGCATCTGCCTTTGGCCATGGCAACATCCCAGTGAAGCTGGAAACTTGAAGTATAGGTTGTTTTTGAGCCAGATGCTGGCTGACACCTCCTGAGTCCTGACAGTCAGGGAGATTTTTGTCCATTTGACAGCTTGTATTTTAGTTTCCTCCTGAAGATGAGTTTGATGAGGAGCAGTGTTTGTACTCTGGGTTACTGTCATGTTTTTGCCAGGGTAGGTCTTGATTCCAGAAAATGCTCAGTGTCTAAGAAGATGGATAAATACTGTATTTCTTGTGGGGAGCTGAACCACTAACTTTTAAGGAGCAGAGATGAAGGGCAAGATTCTGATGTCAGTGTTATAAAGTCACCTTGCAACAGCAATATCCAAATCCCTTTGTTTGCTCCCACTCTAACAAAATGAAAATTACTTTCAAAAGTGGAAGTGTATGAAATTTGCCCCACTTTCTTCCTTAGGAGCTGTCAGCTCCAACAAACCCTTTGGGTTCTTCTTTTGATCTATTTTCAATTGTTTGGTGGGCAAAGTAAAACTCCACCTCCAGGCTCTTCCTTTTTAACTTCCTACTGTGACATGAAGGCCCCCTCCTGTCCCCCCCATGCTGCCTGCAGACCCTCTGCTGCTCACTGCTTCCCATCCCTCTCCCTGCTGCCATCAAATAACTACCAGCTGCTCTTGCTGCCTGCTCCATCTTGCTCTTCTTTCAAGTTTAGGATGGCAGTGCACCTCAAAACACAATGGACACGTAGGAGAGCACAATTCACTTGGGCTGAGAAGACATCTGTTGGTGAGCGATCCTTCTGCTTATGGCACAAACAATAGCGCTCACTGAGCAGATACTGACATGCTGCAATCCAGGTCGTGATGCACTGATCATTGCTGTGTTCTATCTGGCAGAACAGCTCCAGGTTCTGGGTTACCTACATGAGAAAGCACCCAGAGAAGAACCTATGGAGGCTTGGTTTCATTCATGAAGGCATACACAGCCTCAGCAGCCAACCTTCTGTCTTCAGCTAGGCAAATAACAAGTTGTAGATTTGTATGCCACAATATAAAAGGAACAAATGCAGAAATGATGCTTTGCCAAAGGCTGCTTTAAAATTCTACGACAGCCTTTTGTTCCCTTACAAGATTTTATCTGGGACCTTGAGTGATATTAGGAAATCTGTGACAACGAAACTCATTTCCCGAAGATTCACCTCACCTGCACATCTGGGAGCTAATAAAACACAGTACAGAGTCTGGCTGCTGTCCTTTGAATTCTCTTCAGTCATTACAAAACTGCTGCCAAAAGTACTAAGCGTCCTTGTGCTACCACAATGAATACCAATGGTATCAGGGAAATGTAGGGCAGCAGCGAAGTAGATAAGATTTGATTGTATGTTACACATTATTTTGTGCTACCTCGTTTCCATTTTCTTCGAGCACTCCTCTCATAAACCAGTATTTTGGCCACAGAAGTTATGACAGAGGTTATTCAGCAATGCTCCTGTTCCTTTCCCAGCTGCCTTTTCTCAGCGAGGCTGCAGATGAAATAGTGCACTGCATTATTCCACCCCAGCAGTCCCACCGTGCAATGCTGAAAACCGTCTGGTAACCATTTTCAATTTCTTCCTTATTAACTATATCCATTTGTGCAGTCTCTTGGCTGGCAAATTTGGGGGGAAATTTGGTGTGGTTCTGTGACTTATGTGTCTTATGTTGCCCCTTTTCACGGACCTTATTGAGGGAATGCATTTGTGGTGGTGTTTTTTTTTGTAGGAAGAATCACTGACATGCTTTCTGCCCTGATGCTTTGCATTCTGTAAATCATCTACATAGGAAAAGAAGGGCAATTCCTCAGCCTGGGTATGAACAGTGCTGGCTATGCTGCTTGAGGAACTTTCTGCAATCAGAGCTAACTTAGCCCTGCCACAGTGAGTGTTCCCATGCCTGGCTCAGTCCCAAGAGACTGTCAACGTTTCTGGTTGTCGTGGGGTTGTTAACTCACTTTTCTGTCTGCTTTTCTATATAGACAACAGCCTCACTTTCTGTGCTCTGCCTTCACACCTCATCTCATCCCGCGTCTCACACAGCACTCCTTTATCTCAGCAGCCCAGAAACTTGTCTCACCACTCATCTCCATCCTTTGCTCCTCTGTCACTTTGCCAAGGCTGGTTTTGGGTGGCTCTGTAATCATCCTGTTAAAATCATTTGGAGGCTGAATGGAAACCTCCACTCGTTTTCTATTTTCTACCTTGGCTACAATTGGTGTAACATGTCAGGAGCTGGTGTTGGGTGAGCATCTTCACCCAGCAGGACTTCAAACTGCAAGTCAACCTCCAGCAACTTTCCTGCTGTTTATCATATCGTGGTCCAAAATGCCTTGAATTAAAGAGGTACTTGGTAACCAGTTGGCACAGTGCATCAGAGGCCAACCTGTTACTGTAAGTGCACAGTGGCCGTCGTATCTCCAACACCTCAGACAGCAGTGGGAAATAGAATGTGCTGCCCTGTATGCTAGGTAAGATTCAAATACATCTTGATTTGGACCCAAACTCACATTTCTCCCCAACGTTCTTGACCCTAACATACATTCACTGGTATGAAATTTGCTCATTCAGGCAAATTCTTGCCAGTTTATCAATCATTATAAGAAGGCTGAAATGCCAAATTTTACCGGATGCAATTTTGAGGACAGATAGTCATTTTGTCTGATGAAGCGTTCATATGCTGCAAAATGACAAATCGTGTTTATTTTCACATTGTCAAACTGTGCTTTTTTTCCTGTGTTGGCACAAATGGAATCAAGTTTCCCTTAAGGCATAGTTTGGTTTTTATCCATCTGGTTTCCCTTACTACAGTAAGTCATCAGTTCTCCCTCATTAACATGGTGATCAACCAGGACTTGATGGTTTCACCTCTTGCAATCACAGCATGTCTATGAAGCCTCTATCATGGTTCATCACTACCTGGGGGAAGAATTTGAGGAAACAGACATTCACATCTCTTCAAAGTCCCTGGTGAGTTTATAATTTGAGACACAGACAAGGTCACATCTAGGGAATCAGCTCTGCTGTGGAGCAGATGAAGTATGGCCAGTACATGCATGACTCTTTGTCCCCTATATCTTTTACCACCTCAACTTTTGTACATCTGCAGCCTTGAGCTGTTGTCTCCTTGATCTCAATTTGTACTTTAGATCCACTTTAGCATTAGAATCATAGAACCATTTAAGGTTGGAAAAGACCTCTAAGATCACCAAGTCCACCCATCCACCTACCACAAATAATGCCCACTAAACCATGTCCTCAAGTACCACTTCTACACGTTTCTTCTGCAGTTGCCAAACAGCAATCTAAAATTTAAGAAACTGGGAAAGTCTGGGGTAGGGATGCACCTGACATTTTCTTCTGTGGTGGGCAAAACCTCCACATCTAGTCAATAGGGAAACAGTTCACATTATTGATGCTCCTTGTGATATCTCTTCATGTAGCAGAAGCTCACAAGTCGTCACGTAATTACTTCTCAGCACACAATGAATTATTGTCTGCTCTAATAGCAGTGACGTCTAAAACTGAACTCCTTATTTTGGCTTTTCTCTGCTCAGCTCTGTGGGAGCGAGTTATTCACACACTGCAATGGTTTTCATGGAAATAAAAAAGAGAGGGTTACATTGGAAAGTAGTGACAAAGGAGCTCATTAGTTTACTGATAAGGAACACACAGAATATCTGGACACTCCTGAATCAGGTAATCATTCCATGTCTTTTCACTCCCTTGTGATTTATCATAAGTTGATGGCATTTGGAAAAACAATTGGATATTGAAGAAGCAATAGGGAAATTTCAGTCCATAAATCATTTTAATTGAAGGCAATGCTTGCAATATGCCTGTCTTCATAATGCTGTGACCTTGAGTTGGATCCGCATTCATTTTGGAGCATGTCTTCCTCATTTCTATGCCAGCTTGTTGAGTTATACATAGAAGCAAAGCCTCTAGAGATTGATCATGCACAATCAGTGATGCGGGACTGAAACAAGGCAGATGATGACAACAGGGAATCTAAAGGTTAGGAAAATGGGGTGTATCTGCCAGGCCCTGCTGATGGCTGGGATTGAGAAACTCAAGGCAAAGGTTTCAAAACCATCTGCATGAGGTATTAGTGGAAAAGAGAATCCTGTAAGGAGCACGAGGCTGCTCACAGGCTTGGTGGAGGGTGCATCCCTGGAGCAGCCTCATGCAGAGAATGGGGTGGGCAGGAGAAAGAGTAGAGGGAGCATAGAAGAATAGAGGAAGGAAAGAGAGCTGAGGAGGAGAGTGATGGTGTGTGGCTGGAGGCAAGGAGAGTGCCTAGGAGGAGAGAGGGAGCTTGGCAGATTGGTGGTGCCTGCGGAGATGGGGACCAGATGGCAACCTGGGTCGTCCCTGAGCCCCCCCACCTGTGCTTGCCTCCCTGTGCAGCTCCCTGTGGGCACCCCCAGCAGTCAGCACTCACACTGCTGCCAGGAGGTGTGGGCACGAGGCACTGCCCGATGGGAATTGACAGCCTGGAATTCATAATTCCTGGGACTGATTTAAATACTTCCAGTTAACAAATGACCCAATAAATAAAAATGTAGACGGCTACCAAATAGGTCTGTTTAAACGAGCAGAAGCAGGAGGGATTTCTTTTGGATCCTGCACCTGAAACTTTCTATTTTCCAATGCAAGCAAAACAGTGACAAATAAAAATGAGACTGTAAAAGTAGCATGACCTCCTTAAGCTTTAATTATTCATTAGAACTCTTTTCTTCTCTGCTGAGATTGAGCAACACATTTAAGCAGGTTTCTCCCAGGTTTGCAGAAGATGTAGCTTCCATGTTACATTGGCTAATAAATGCCACTAAGCACAATGGCCCAACAGTATTTGTGGGAAAAAAGCATTTGGGAAAATGTGTTCAATGAATCAGAAGTGCCTTAATCTAGTCAGTCTTGAAAAGCAAAGCGTATCATGCAAAATTACAATGCACTAAAGCACAAATGCATGAATATTTTATTGGTGAGAATTCCGAGTTCACGTTCTTCCCTCTTTCAGTACTTCAGACTGCATTTTACTGTGCAGTATTTTTCCTGATTCAGGGAAGGACATCGCTGGGGATAGCTCTGGGGGCAATCCAATCTGAGATTTTAAATAATGCGTCTGAGGGAATGCATCCCAGTCCTTATCAGCATCAGACATGTCTCCCACTGTAATGCTGGCATGCTCCTTTCTTTGTGCTGTCTAGGGTGTCATGGAAGTGCCCATGAAGGTGCTCAGCTGGGAGAAGAAAACCGAGGAATATTCCTCTTGCTGTGAAGTATTAACAACAGGCGGGTGAGCTGTGTGCATGGCTCCATCACAGCCCTCCCTCTTTGTCCTTTCTTCTCTCCAACACCTTCAAGAGATGGAATGACCACTGGGGTGGGGTGGGACATGGTCACTGCCAGGAGCCCCCTAAGTTGTAGGGCTGATTGTTAATTAGCCTTGAATACCTAAGTATTGTGCCTGTGAGGATTAGAGCCTGTCCTTTTATAACAGCATCCTGGGGCCTATGTTTCCTCCTGAGTTTTGCAAGCAGGATAGGCCCAGCTTGTCACCAACTTCATGAGCCTTCCTGAGAGGTACGCAGCAGCTCTGCCTGCCTGGGAGCCCTGCCACGCTCAGGGTGGGATTCACAGCTCCTCTCCCCTTCAGACACCCACCTGGAGTGATGCAGGGCAGAGCCATGCAGCATCCACATGGCTCTTTGGGGTCCCCACACTGAGCCCCCCAGCAGCTCACATCCCCCTCCCCGCAGCCGTGTTGGCAGACGGGGGCAGGCAGCCCGAGGGCAGCTTTCCAACACCCACGTCGCTTAACGGGGCCGCATTCTGGTTCTTACTCACGCTTTACAACTCAGTGATACGCTGCCAATGTATTTTTGCCAAGGAGACAAAAATACGTCTCCTCTTCCCACTCCCGCATCCTGCGAGGAATCTCGGTTGTGAGCAAAGAGACATAGATGTGTGTGTATTTGGGGGGGGTAAATGAAGTTTCTTATAATTTACTCTCCCATTGAAAGTCTGCCTTCTAGCTAAGGAAGAGCTGTTTTCTCTGTGTGTAAATTTGGGTAGAAGAGCCTTACTTTGAGCTGAGCAGAAATGGCAGCATGTGCAATGAATGGGAGACTGAAGCTTCTGCTTCCCATCAGCAAATCCTTTATCAGCTCTGTGTTCCAGGGTCTCCTTTCCAGGATGGAAGCATGAGAGTTTATAAATAATTTGGGGCTTTCTGGGCTGAAGAGCCCTATATTAGCAAAGGGGTCTAATAATGGACAAAGACGAGAGGCATAATCCTTTTAAGGTGAGGATCCCTCTTCAAGCAGAGCTCGAATCTCCCCAAAGGCCAGAGAGATTCCAGGTATTTAACATGTTAACTTAAATCAGCTTTCGGTTAAACAGGGCTCTCCCACACAGCCATGGTTTTGGATTCTGGCTATGCTCTTTGCGTGGTTTGGGTACTTTAAAAGCACTTGGTAAGGAGGGGGGTGGGGGGGCTGGAGGCTTTTTCTACGCTTCAAGGCAACTTTGCAAACTTCATGCTTTTCCTGCATTTATTTTTCCTCCTTCCCCTCCCTTTTCCCCCAAACCTTGCATGACTTCAAGGCATCAAATGTTAATGAAAGTTTGCCAGGCTTCAAGGTCTGTGAAATGGAAGTTAAAAATTCTGCGCTATAGGATGGCTCTAAAAATACTCGGTGTGTCGAAATATCGGCTCCAGCAGCTCCCTGCACGCAGCGCTGCGGATGCATCAGCTCTCTCACTCCTCAATAAGCTCTCATGGTGTTGTCCTGGTGATTATAGATCACTGATGATCCACAGAGTGAATTCACCAGGCTATGGGCCAACAAAGCTGCCTTGAAGGCGAAGATGTGGTGCTTAGCTCTAAAACAGTGCCCCAAGACAGCAGTTATGGGGTTGCACCAGGTGACTCCCGAAGTGAGAGCCATCCCCAGGGTGGGCTGGACCTGAAACACCAGCCCTAAGGTTTTACAAGGCCAGATGCCATCTCACTCATGGTTTGGCTCTTTGCTGTCCATTACTGTGCAGGGGAGTTGGGTTTGTTAGCTGGGTTTCTGCTTTCCCCACATGGCAAGACCTAAATCCTTCTGGGATCTGTTCCTAAGCCCTCCTGAGCAGAGGAGCCATCCTATGGAGATGTGAGAGCTGCATGCCTAGGATGATCAGAGCTCACATGTCTTACTTACAGGAGAATCTCCCTCTGCAGGTGTAATGCTGTTGACTTGACTTGAGTTGAGATGGTTAGTAGGCACGGCAGGGATGGGTTGATGAACTAGATGATCTTGCTGCTCTTTTCCAAACTTAATGATTTTATGAATTCCATGACTTCTGAAGGCACGTTGGAAACCCTGTCCTCCCCTTGGATATTAGAGTGTTCCTTTCTGTATCACATAAAAATCTTCATGCCCTGTGCTGGAGTGGCTGTGAAGAACCTGGTTGGGCCAGGTCAGGTCTTGTGCCAAACCCTGAGATGTGAGCAACATCTCAAGGAATAACCCTTCTTCCTTTAAGGATTATGAAATAAATGTGTGCATATTGAATGAATTCAATCTGCTGGTATGAACTGAGCTTTTGGAAAGCTGAAAGGTGTGGGTTTGTGTGCATTAACTGTGTGAGCTAAAGCACAAAAGGAAAATGCCTTTTCATCCTTATGAGCTTCTGTAAATGGTATTCCATTCTTAGGAGAGTAAACATAATGTAAAAAAAAAATAAAAAATTAATAATTTAAACCTTGCAGGAGAAGTTGCAGGAGCTATGGGAACCTCTGAAATGATAAATGCATGAATTTATTCCCCTGCCACTGTGGGATTTTAAATTAGTTTCACTTTTCTTTTATTTCTTCTTGTTGACAAGTTGGGCTGTGTTGCTATCTAGTGAGAATGTTTCCAGATAAGAAAATCTTGAAGGTCAAAAATTCTATTCTTAGTTATTCTCGTCTAATCTTCTTGTGTTGGTGACAATGTGCAGTGATCTCATGTCGCCATGGGTACCTGAATCATGCCTGTCTAGCAGCTTCCCTTTACACTGTTGCAACAAAACAAAACAAAAAAAGAGATGTTTAAGGAAAATGTCATGCCTGGTGCAAGTGGACTGGAAGAAATGCTTTTCTTGAAGCGAGCCAGTGATTCCACATACTTCACCCATACACAATTTGGGGTGATTAATTAATTTGTGCTCAGCTGTGCCCAGTGAGAATTTTGCCACAAATGCTCCAAAATGCAGACTGAGTTCCATGTGTTATCAGTGAGAGGTTGTAATGCCTGTGAGTAGATTGAAATGGCCACATTTCAGATGGGTTGCTTTGTCCCATGGCAGCCTGGACAGGCAATCCCAGATGCAGATGTAAAAGGACCTCAAACGAAGAAGTGCTGCAATCCAGATTAAGGGGGAGAAGTGAGAGCAGCATCTGCCCACAGCTGATCCCAGCAGGGGATCACAGGGAGGGAAGCACAGAAGCACAGTGACATTCCTTTAAATAAAAGAAAAAAAAAAGAGGCAGCCTTAATTTATGCTTTTCCATGTTTCTGCAGGTTCAGTTCAGTGCTCTCACACCTGCTGGATGCAGGTTTCATTGTTTTGTAGCATCGAGAGGAAAGAAAACGAAGAGGAAGCAAAGTGCACGGGCCTTGGTTGTGACAGGGCTGCAGCTCTTTGGATGTTAGCTTGTCTGTGTGCTGCAGCAGGAAGGGTTTGGGATCTGTTAAATCACTCTTCGAGTCTGCATGGATGGCTCAGGCACATGAAAGGCTTGGAGCAACAGCTTTTAAAGGGTGACAACATGGTTGTGGATAAAGACTTGTGACTTTCTCTTATCAGTGGGAGGGACTGAAGTTTAAATTCAGGTCTTTGTGCTAGAAGTCCTTATGCAATCTTACTTTAAAGGGGGAAAAAACTACACAGAAAAAAATAGCATACTCTCCAAGAAGAGGGATCAAGCAGTGCAGTGCATTTCTCTTGATAGCAGGATTTGCTTTTCACTAAAACGTTTCTGACTCCAGTGGTGTGCATCAGGCAGGTAGAGCAAGGGCCTCAGCTGGAGGGTTTGGAGCTGTGGTTTCTGGGAACAGATCCGTGTGGTGGATATCATCAGATAAACCAGCTTGTGCACGCTGCCTTGCTGTGCTCTAGGGCTGTCCTTGCACTTCGCTGTTGTACAATCAATATTCAGAATATAATCCTTTCTTTTACAGAGTCAGGGGGCTTAATTCAACCCTGGAATAAACGGGCAGCTAACAATGGGCGAAGCTCAGCTTGGGTGCTGCTCTAGTTAATTAAAAAGAGTAGCATCAGGGCCGAACTTGGCATAAAGTGTTTCAGTGTCTGGCTTCAGAGGCAGGGAAGAAAAAGGCTCGCTTAGCTCGCTGCATCCAGCTCTTCAAATGCAAATTAACCTGTCAACATCTGCATGCAGCCACTCCGGACAGCTGCAGAAGGAGCTCCCAGCACCCAGAGGAAGGGCTGGAAATGTTTCGTTGCAAACAGCTATTTTCTAGAATAATTTCTAGTAAATAAGAATACATTCGAAGTGGT
Organism: Perdix hodgsoniae; assembly: GCA_035772895.1. Classification (NCBI taxonomy): domain Eukaryota; kingdom Metazoa; phylum Chordata; class Aves; order Galliformes; family Phasianidae; genus Perdix; species Perdix hodgsoniae. The sequence continues at coordinate 5,822,458 of JAPSGF010000021.1, read as the reverse complement.
GAACTGAGCATCTGCTACATGCAACGAATGGAGGACAGCATGTGAAAAGAAACATATGTCAAGTATGCACTTCAGATGCATTGACTTCTTGCTTCCAAAACAGAGCGAGCTTAACCATATTTGCAGCAAACATGGAGTAAAAATTACTGCTGCAGCGAAAAGAAGAATCTCAAGTTACTGCAGATTTGTTTCTGAGTGGAAGAGAAGAGTTCACTGCATTTCAGCCACTGCCAGGCACCTCTCTGTGAGACACAGCAGGAACACCGGGCACGGGCAGCTTTTGTTTAGAGCAAACAACATCCCTTTGCCCATACGTTTAGAAACCCAGCAAACCAAGCCAGGGCTGGAGACAAATCACACCACATTTGGCACGTACGAGACATTAAAACACCCCTGTGCTTTTTTAAAGCCTCTGATATGGCAGAGGAGACTGATATCCTTACTCCATCTGCTTCGGTGCAGCAGGAGTGGAGCTGCATGGCAGACAGGGCCGTGCTGGTGGAGCAGTGTCTGCAACACACCACGACCCAAGGCAATGGCATTTCTGCAGTTCCTTGAGCCCCTTATCCTCACACAAAATCTGCTCTGACTTAAGCAAAGCCCTTGTTTACAGAACAAGTACAGGCTAAGGCCTCTTCAGCAGGCAAGAGAAGGAAAGATTGGTTTTCTGCTTTGAAATGTGCAACTCTTTATGAAACAGCAGGCAGGGAGATTTTGCTGTCTCGGTGTAAAGGCCACAGGGCAGCTGTGCTCAGACTGCTGCTACCTCCTTCTAGCAGTGCATCCCCATCAAACCTGGGAGAAGGCATTGCTTTCTGTCCTGCGGCCCTGCTTTCAGGGTGCTGCCATTTCCTCTTAAGAGGGATGAAAACCAGAATGGAAACAAACCACAAGCAGCTTCTGCAGAAACCACGTTGTTCAATAATGTGGTATGATTGATCAGGAGTCTGAAATCCCACCTTCATAAAAGCCTGCACAAGATAGCTTGTGCCAACACTTCTACTCATCCGTGGGTTTTCAGCCTGAATCAGAGCTGAGGAAATGATAGAGGCGTTTGCCTGCATCAACAGCACTGATCTTCATCCTAGTCAGCTCAGTGTAACACTGCATCCTATGAAGGAACCAAGGGATGGGCAGAGGAGATGGAAGAGAAATGCCTCTGGAAATTCTGGCACGCCTGCTGCTCAAGGGAGAACTTCAGGAGCCACGCAGTGTTGTGGGCCCATTAGCAGCACTTCCACCTCTCTGCTGGGTTTCGCTTCAGTATTTCTCCCACTAAATCCCAGGAGCTAGAATTACAGAAGTGAAGCCTCACTGGATGGCCATGGCAGAGCAGAGATGTTGATCCCCTGGGCTCACAGGCAGCATGGTGGTACACTATTGGGGAGGAGCTCCAAAAATTCAATTTCCATCATGTCCCTGGCCTTGCCTTGACATCTTCATTGCTCTGCAGCTAAATAAATACACTCCAGGGATATCGTAATAGCAGTGTAAAACAGTGAATGCTATAGAACAGGGTTACCTAATGGTTAATTTAGAGAGGAACATATCATTAAAAACGTATGAAGGTGGCTATATATTGGTGCAGTATAAATATTTAAAGGGATGCCTCTCGTGAGGGCAGCGTTCCAAGCTACACCTAAAAGAATGCGTGTGAAGGAAAATTAAAAGAATATTTCACCATTCAGACTTGTTTATCTGCCTTTGAAAGGCATTTTCAGCCCAGCTACTGAACATCAGTATGGGAAAGGATATCAGACAAAACTCATTTTTGGTGTAATTCTACCAAAGTCAGCAGAGTTAAACTGGAGATGTTTTTTCTGGCCTTTTAAATAGAGTGTAATTTTCTCCATGGATAGTTATTAAATGCTATTGAGAGAGATTGCTGCTGCTGCTGCTGTTGGAAAGGCTTTCTGGAGAGGTCACTCTGTCCCATGTGAATAACACCGGTGACAAATCAGGAGGTTTGCAGTTGTTACAACGTGAAGAGTCCCTGGGGGCTTCGATCACAGGGCACAGCCCTGCCTGGCCCAAAGCTGAGAGTGTATCTGCTGGGAGTGGGGCTCTTCCAGCTTGACGTCCTGCAATAATGCTGCCCATAGAAATTGCTTGAAGTATTAGAGGGAGTACTGCAAAGGATAAGCACATGGATGTTTGGTCCCCTTCCACAGGAGGGCCTACAAGCCTCACCTGCTGCATGTTCCCATTTTGGGGCTGGTTAGGCTTGCATCCTTTTCACCACCTGCCCTAAGCACTGACCAATAAAGGCATTCCCCATGCTTAATTGGGAATCTAGAACCTACTACATGTAGGTTCTCAGGATGGCTAAGCCCCAGACCAAAAGGTTCTGATTTTTTGGCACTGAAGTACCCTCCAAGATTACTGTCTGGGAAGGCAGCCTTGCTGTGAGCAGTTCTCAAGAGGGAATTCAAGGAGGGGCAATGCAGCCCCTCGTGTGGAACACTGAGCCAGGGACCCAAGCTGTGCAGAAGAGCAGCACAGCATTCATTCTCCCTCAAGGTTGTGGAGACAGCTCTCCACCCAGCACACGTATTTCCAGAGCATCTCTTTGAAGGCACCTTGGTTTTCCTTTTGCCCACATGGGGAGCTCAGCTGTCTGCCTGGAAGATGTCAGGAGCTCCAGTTTTAGGCAGTGCAGCACTGAACTTCGGGTCTTGCATCAACCAAGGTAATAAATCTTGGCTAAACACTGGGGCCAAGCTCAGGGTATTATTTAACCATTTTACAAAAAGCTTAACGAGAAAGGCTCTTGGGATGAGAACAGGGGAACAGATGAGACCTCATAATTTATGTATGTATTAACTTCCCACCGGTAAAATTAAAATGCAAAATAGCATCTCTAAACAAAATAGTTAAGCTCCATCCCTTGAGACAGTTAAAAAATTAAAGGGCAAGGCAAAAAGCGGAGGATCTATTCTTACACTTGTAGCTCTTTGGGCTAGATTGTAGGTATTTTCTCCCTCTCTCACAGCTACAATGCTGAGCTCCAAGAAGGGATTTGTCTGTGTAATACAGCGAAGCTCAGCAATAACTACCCATTGTGCTATGTGATGAGCCATCCTTTTGGTTCTTCAGCAACCCGTGCACCTGGACTTTAACTAAAACCAAATAATATGCACAGAAAACATTTTTATGTAAGAGGAGGTGAACATCACTAAAAATCAGAGAGCCTTTGTATGGCATGCCAAACTGCTGAAGCGAAAAAATGTCTTCAGTGAAAGGGCTCAGATGTGAGCATGTTTCAGTGCACAGCTCCAGGAAAAACTCTGATAATAAATGTGAGCTTGTTATCGTTGCTTTTCAGTGGGAAGTAAAGCCGGAAGCAGGGTCGTGCTGGCTAATTGAAGCTTACATTTTCATTCAAGCACTGCATTTTAATTATAAACTGGTGACACAAGTGTCACTTAGTTCTTATCCTGTTTTAAGTGTGCATATGTATTAAAAATATTTTCAGTTATTAATTTATTCTTTCCATCGCGTTCATTATCCTACATTATGTCTACCAGGCACGTGTCTAATGACATGTTTGATACTCGCTAATTCTTATGCCTCTTTTAACGCAGGGCTTACACACACATTTTTTGCTGAACACGGTGCCAGTTGGCAACCGAAACAGGTGCGCATTCCTGCTATAAAATCAGCATTAGGAACTGCAGGCCCATATTCTGGCCAGCTGCAACCACTTGCTCAGCCCTCCCAGGGCACGGCAGCCACGCCAGGAGAGGGTCAGCCCACGGGAGCTGCATCCAGCAGTGCAGCCAGGAGGGGCCGGCATTCTTCCCCATCCCCAACCACGTGCCCTGGGTTCAGCTCCAGAGCCCCAGGATGACTCAGAGTGCTGGTGAAAAATATCTGGCCTGCTTTTCCTTCTCTACAGGGTTCTGCTGCTGTGGCCAAAGACTGTCTGCAGCTTGAACGCTGGCATTTATATACAGAAAATAAAATAAAGTGAGGAAAATGTTGCTGGAAGTTGGCTACCAAGAGACATGAAGTATGTCATTATAGTCAGACCAGGATTGCAGGTAAAAACAAGGGGAATATCCCTAGAAAGCAAATTACAAAGGTAAACCCCTTTCAGAGCTTCTAGCTGGAATGAGATAACTATTTTTTGCTCTTAATTTGCCACCAAACTATAAAGAGGATTCTATTTTAATAAGCACTATCATAGCAGGGCATTGCAAATGAATTGCTTGAATGCTTATAATTAGAAGTGATACTGAGAATGCAGCACCTTGCAGCACTCCTAAATACTACAAGTTTTATTTCAGCTCTTGCATCTTTGAGGATCTCAAAGCACCTCCCAGACTGTTTGCATTTGCCAGTGCTAACAGCAAGGATGAGAGTACAGCAAAATGTGCACAGCAAAGGAGAAATGCATCAACCTCTGAAGCAAACCTTCAGTTGACTGAGGAGAACTTCAGCATACTGTGAATGTTTAATTGCCTCAAAGGGTTAATAATGTTGCTGAGCTCCAATTGCAGAGAACAAGCCATTGGTGGCTGGGCCTACATCAGGTGGTTTTTCTCCCTGTGGTCAAATATGGGTAAAAATCCACGTGGGTAAAAATGCAATGCCACATATTGCAACTTGATGTTTCACCAACACAAAGAAACCAACAGTAATCAATTCTGCATGAAAATGCACACTAGCATGTAAAGGAGCACTGATGTGGTTTACCTGACTATGAGATCCATTGGACAAAGATGGTTGATGCCCACTGTTGCCATCACTGAGTGACTTAAAAAGGAGCATAACTAACTTTCAGATCTGGCTGCCTTTGAAAACAGCCTAAATGTGACAAGGCAGTGGTTGCCTCTGTGCAGCTGAATGCTGGGGCATGAAATTCTAAGGGAAAAAAAGAATATGCAATGTGTTGGGAATAGCCATCATCGATATCCAGCGAGCCATCAGATAGGTGCATGAAGCTCTAAGATAGGTAAATGCAGTAAGCTGTATTTTAGATTTGATTATATTTAGGCAATGTACCCCTGGCAAGATCCTATTTCAAGTCATAATTGCGACATGCCACGGTTGCTTTTTAATGCCTTGCAGCAACAATAGATAAACTGTGCCTCTGGGAAGCAAGTAAGACGCAATAACAATCCCAGCATTATTGAATGCTGTACTTTTGGACAGGAGAAAATGTACAGCCATCCATATTCTACACTGAATTGTATCATTTAAAGTGGATAAATGGGAGAAAATGGATCTGAAACCTCTGTTACAGGACTGACAGAGGCTTAAAACAGTTATTAGCTAATCAGAAAGAAAGCTGAGCAGCTAAATGTGGGTGGCAGCTCCTCAGTGGCCCAGTGCCCCTTGCAGCCAGGCTGGGTGCTCGTCACCCATGAATATCTTTGAAGTATTTGGCAGCAGTGAGCTAATGGGACTGGCTGAGTGAGAAGCATTCAAAGGGCAGAACTGAATGGCACAATTCCAAAACAGCAATTAAAAGGGGCAACGCTTGAAAAAGAACAATAAAAGAGGTTAATTCATATCGGTGCCTGGATATCTGTACAGGAAATCCTGTGATTCCATATTGCACATCCCTGTTGTCCACTGCTTGGTGCTATGGCGGTGTATAACACAGCACTCCTTTACGTGCCATGGCTGAGAAAAAGCAGCTCTGTTCTATTGAAGGACTCACCGTGCTGCTGGGAAGTTCTCTGCAAGCAGAAACATGGATAAACACATGCGAAAGCAAATCTGACAGGTAGAGAAGAGAGAACCTCCATCTCACACTTTCTGACAGGGATACGATGGTACGTTTTTGTTTTCTTCATCAGCAGGAGGGCACAGAGGCACTTGGGAGTTAAGGAAATTAAAAATCCTGGCTTTCAATCTGGGGCAGCCGTTGGTTTTCTGAAGGCAGACTCTCACACCACGGTTGGAAAGCTACTTTAGAAGGTGCCTTTTCAACAGAAGGAAAATTGTAACATTTCAGCGAGGAAAAAGAAAATGAGAAAGAGAACAAAGATGTTCAGACTGCTGGATGCCACAGGAAGGAGGAGGAAGAGGGGCTGGACTATCTGCCAGGCTGCATCAAGAACTGCTCCAGTGATTTCATTGCATTTGACCCACAGCATGCAACAACTGGCAAAAATGCCCCCAGAATTAAAGGGAAATGTAGCTGAAATCTGCCATCCATCCTGCAGGCAGCTTGCCCTGAGGCTTGCTATTCTGGGAGAATAGAGAGGCCATATATCATTAATATTATAACAAATCCCAATATAGGGAAAGCCACGGTCTGAATCTTCGCTCTTGTCCCCAGCACCTCTGTGTGCCCCTCCACACAGCAAAACCGTTGCTCCAAAAGAAAATATATGAGCCAAAGTCTGGAAAAGAGCCTCCTTTCACTACTAAATATTTAAGGTAAAATAAACTGATGTTCTTTGGGAGCAGAAACAAATAAATAAAGGCAATAACTACCTGGGAATGGAAGAGGGAGGATAAAATACATTGTAATTTAACTGGTCAAAGTATGCCAAAGGAGTGAGGCAGGTTAGTGCAAGGCAGAAAATAGAAAGAAGCCCTGCATGGTATTAGAGCTCTCTACAGAAACATCCTTTTGTTCTGAAGCCATAAATGTGTAGCAGCCTCTCAGACATATGGGCAGTTGTGCATTTATCCTGTTTATTTTACTACTCCTGTGCATCCTGCCTTGCCATCTGTTGGTGAGAATTCGGATGCCGAGCCGTAAGTCTCAGACATAATAAGTACCAATAAACAGAAATCCAAAATGAAGGCAGGCTCAAAGTAATGCTTTGAAGCAGGACCAGTTTCTCAGGGTGACAATGATGTTAGAAAGTATGATTTATTTCCTGAGATGATTCTTGGCTCAGAAAAGACAGAGCAGCAGGAAAAGGTCCAATTGAAGGGGCAGATCTACGATCCCTCCTCTTATATTGGCTTCCTATTGGCATAATTCCACCAGCTTCCTAGAAAGCAGTTTGACTTTACGTAGGTGGAAAACCAGACTTAATCCTGTCCCTCAAGGAAGACATGCTTGAACACAAAATGTTGCATGTATAAAACATAAGTTGCAAGCAAAATGCTTCAAAACCAGTTAAACTCGTGTTCGTACACCTTCTCAGAGCTGGGCAGCCCTACCACCACGTCCCACTTACTCCACACTGTTTTTTTCCTTTTATCATCAGTATGAGGGGATAGCGGATGGGAGGAAGCACAGTTACCCTCCAGCCAGGGCCAAGGAGCCAAAGTGCTGACCTTCACAACTAATGCAGCAAAGCCCAACCGCCTCCTGCCTCTCTGCTGCCATTTTTGGGATGCAGAAGTCACTCCTTGGCCCCTCACACACCGACCCCACAGCCCAACATTTGGGTGCACAGAGGTGTTGGTGTCTGACTGGATTATAGTGAGTGCACAGGTGGTGTGTGCCAAAAGAATCAGAAAAGGAGATGAAGGCACAGAGCTGCTCCTGCAATAGATTTCTAAAATTGCTTGAGTTGGAAGGGACCCTTAAGGTCACCCAGCCCACATCCTTTGCAATGAACGGGGACATCTACAGCTCGATCGGGGTCCTGAGAATCTTTTTCTCAGAACCTTCTTCTTCTTTCCCAGATTCCATAAAGGTGCATATAAGTACAAATTGGAGATATTGGATACACACTCCTTATCCCACAGATTTTGAGGGGGGCTCACAAGTTCTGCACCTGCCAGACCGTGACCAAAGCTACAGGTTCAGCAGCACAACACGAGCAGAAGTAACGCGGGCTGACACACCGCATGCGAAAGCACCCACTGGAGAAATAATCACCATGTTGATATTTTACGGGAACAAAAGCACATTGTCACGTTTGCCTCCTTTACCAGTTGACACCAGCAAGGGTCAGCAGAGCTGCCAGGAGGCAGGGCCAGCCCTGAGGAGGTGCAATGGCTGTGAGCTCCTGCCAGGATCTAAAATAAGTAATAAAAGCCCATGGCGGAAGGGTCAGTAAAAGGTAATGGCAGCTGGAAGGAGCCCAAAGATTACATTACATTACATTGCAAAGGTCACCGAGAACCCCAAAATGACTTACTGTGGCTCTGACAGATGCTACCACTACTACCATCTGTCAACCAGCTGCAACACGCAGTGTGATTTTATGCAGAGTGAAAAAAAAGCAGCTCTAGAGCACCACAGCCACAGGTAGCCCATCCTCATCGCCCCGCACATCCCCAGCCCTTCACACGATGCTTCTGAAATGTAGGTAAAAGTGCCTATTATCCACATTACATCTCGCACAGATGAGAAAGCTTTACAGCTGGATTACAAATTTGCTTTCATGGGTTTACAGCCTTCGGGGAGTATTGCTAATGCACAGAAAGTCTTTGGGTTCCAAGTTTTGCGTTGGGTTAGCTGGCATGCTGAGAGCCACGGAGAAAAACCAAAGCCCATGTGTAGCCTGATAGCTCCCTATCGGCTATATAGTAGATCATGTTCAAGAAAGCAAATTAATTCATTAAAGTGACATATATTCAGTCAATTAGCTTCAGATCTCTGTTTCATATAGTGTCTCAGGAAGAGAGGCTGTTTTGTTATATCAGTACAGCCATTTGAGAACTTCAGTTACTAATGTTCCAGGAGGTGTATTTAGGAGGTCTGCATTTTATTTTTTTAACAGAATAGCTAATCCCTCGGCCCAGCTTCTGCTGACAGGTCCTCCAGCAAAAAAAAAAAATCTCAGTATTTTAAAGTACGTTTTACTACAGACCGTATTTTAAAAAGACTGAGCTCTGCTTCTCTAAAGATCACTCCAAACTCTGAAGCTCTCTCTCCAGTAAATGAAACACAACAGAAAGAAATCAACCTAACAAGGCTGTCAGGAATCACTCAATCACTTTCTGACAAAACCCCACTGCTTCAAACACTGCTGAAAAGATGTCGGTGGAGCTCTGAAGATTGCATTTAAAAACAATCCGTGCAGCATGAGCTTTTCCCCAGCACATGTTTTACCAAGGAAACAAGATGTAGTGAGCAGAATGTATGGAAGGAAAGAAGGAAATCATGGGCTGAAGCTCAGAAAAACCCATCTCTAATGTGTTTCAACTTGTTTTGAAAGGCTTCTGGATAATAGTTCACCTAGGTCAAACACATCCTTGTGCCTGTAGATTTAATCTTCAGAACAGGTCTTGACTGATAATACGCTGATAAAGAACTTGCTCTTAGACAAATACAACTTTGGAAATAACATTTGAATACAAAGCTTGCATCATTACAAGTCGTGGTGAGGTTAACACTTCATCTCATTGCTTTGAGAATACTAAAGAACATTCATTCTTTTTGGATGAACCATTACTTTGCAGTAGTACAGATGGACAGCAGCCTTCCTTTCCTTGCTTGCCTCAAACATCTGTAAAAGCATTTATTTTTGCATTCAGCATGCATGTGCCACCATGTATGTGAGTCTTCATCCAAGCCCGACAACTTGCAAATAATTGTGCAAATGGGCATTTGTGCAAGTTTTCAAGTTACAGCTGATTTGCCCAGTCCTTCCTCCTGATAGCAAACACTTCAGCTACTCAGACAAATGGTTCCACGAGAACTAAATGGCCAACTGCACCACTTAAAAATAAACGGCAAACAGGGAATACTGAATGCAGTAGACACAATGGATTCAAAGCCATTCGTATTCTGAAGTGTTTTATAAAATACTCTTTGAATAAATTTAAATTACAAGTACATTACTTGATTTCGTATCTAGATGTCATGGGGCCTGCAGAGCTCCCAGTTTGAGCAGTCCTATTAACTTCAGCATGATTGTTCATGAAGATAAGCAGTTTCAGTGGATAAAGCAGTGCTTTAAAATCCTTTTTTTTTTTTTTTTTTAACTAAGCAAATACTTTAATAGCAGATCCTCCTGTGAGTAAGGCTTACATAACAGCGCTGGGCATTCACCATGGGAATAGGGGGCTGCTGGAAAATTATAGAGGTGAAATTCTTCAAGTCAGCTTGGCCACAGAGGTATTATTCAGCCATGTGAAATGGGGCTGATTTGCTCCCATTATTATTATTCCCAGGCTGGGATGCAGACTTCAAGTAAGTCAAGACAGACACATGAGGACTTCATCAGAAGCTTCTCTCTCCAGTGAAGATTTGTCTTTAGCCGTCAAAACTGAAGCTAACGCACATTTGTCATGGTCCCAGGAAACAAAAAAACAGCTTTACCAAAGAGTCCTTTGCTCAGTTTACTGCAAAGGCTTGATTGAATGGCACCTCATCCCTCTGTACCCATATTTGTACCAAGAACTATTGTAAACAGTTTCCTACTTACATAATTACCTTAGCTGTAAGTCTTCAATCCATGCAGATTGCTTCAAGACCACTCAATGAGCTTCCTACTTCCACCTCTGATAAACACTCTAAAAGAACAGAATTGGGATTGTAGAGGTGAGAATTGGACTGGTGTGTCATTGGTGATGCTTCTTGAGTGACTAAGCTCCGTAGTAGTATCCACTATGAGTACTAAAACGTGAAGGACAGCTGCAGCTCCAAACAAGGACAGCACGCTGGAGCCCTAAACTGTATCCCTTCAGTCACCACTATGATGATAATTTCTTGTAAAGTGTTATCCCAAAGAAAGGAGAGCAGGAAACCGTTGAGGAACACCCACTGGTTTGCTTGGAAGGCTCTTCTTTGTCCGTTCTGCTCCGTTAATTCTGTTTGAAATCCTGGAGGTTGGGACCCCGAGCAGGTGACAGCTTGCATACAGAGTGCAGATTGTCTTATGGATGGAGTTCAGAAACATTTTGATAGAAGATTTCAACTGACCTGAAATTTACTCCGTATAACGCTTCATTCACATCGATAGCGATAGAAGAGGCTGGCCAAGATGCTTGTGCACATTTATGCCTGAAATACATCTTTTTTTGAGATGAGCGAAATGGTGCTTAAGACCATTACAATAAATTAAGTAGGCTTTTATAATTATTATCCCAAAACACAGAAAGATCATCCTAAAAATAGGTTTGAAGACAGACCATTTAATCATATGTAAAAATCTATAACTGAAATGATTTTCTTGCTGTGTACCTCCTTGGAGCTGTAATTATTACATTGATTTTACTAAAAGACCCATCCACTCAGGATGAGTGATGTTCTGAAACAACCCGGGGGTGTTTTCTTCAATCTGCCTCCAGAAATGGTTAATTTATCTTGTGAAACAAAGGAACCTTTCCGTCTCAAAATCCAAGTCCCACAGCTTAGTCCAGAACATAAACGTCTTCATGCATCTACGTATTGTTTCTTACTGAGAGAGATGATACAGAAAGTGTGAGAAAGAATGCAATCCCTGCTTCTCATATGTGTGAGCAGATGATTTTTTCTTTTTCTCTTTTTTTTTTTTTTTTTTAAGATTATTCATTCTGAGCACATATTTGACAACTTTGCCATTTGATTAAGAGCACTTCAATTTCGGAAAAGAAAAAAACCAAAATGCTCAATTGCTGTTGGGTGGAGGGGTCACATGAAACACTTTTGTCACCTGAAGTGATGAGGGTTTAAGGTCCAGAGCTGCTCAGTGTGATCTTCCCACAAATTCTCTTGCAAACAAAATGTGCTCAGCAGGTAAAAGCATTGCCTGGCGCACGCAATGAGCGCGGGGCTCAGAGCATCGCGTTGCGTGCAGCACTGCCCCTGCCTCACAACCTCACCAGCTTCTTATTTTACGGAGTTCTGACTTAAGCCCAGTGGAAATCCAAGCAAAAATCCCACTGCCCTCAGCCAAAGCTGCACTTTGTTCCTATGAATGAGATTCCTGGAGGACCACTCTGAAACCGCGACTTCGGTAAAGTCAGGTATCTCCTGCAGAAGACAGGCCTAGCCCAGCAAAGCACAATTCCAACATGCTTATTTGCCTTGACAAACAGAGCCTGGGGCACACCAATAGCTCAGCAAAGACCACCAGTTTTGGGGCAGGTGGAGGGCGCTCAGCATTGCCCAGGCAAACACAGACGCGCTCAGAGGCAAACCCTCATCTCCCAGGTGCCAGAAAAGCCCACACTAAGAGTTACATTTCTTTACGAGCTCCAAAGCCGAGCTTTACTGTCACCAGCAAAACTTCACATTTCTGTAACTCTTTCTCCTTTTTTGGTCTAAAAATGTTTATGCATCCTACAGCCATTTTACTTTATCCCGAGGTAGTAAATGCGATAGCTGAAGTGAAAAATGTTCATTATGCCTTAGCCTCAGATGGTTAGAACAAGGAGATTACAAGAGACGTGGCAACGAGGTGTTCCTGCAGTTCCACAGCTTTTTTTTCTAAGGAAAAACCTTAGAATACAGCCGGACTGGCTGGGCAGAGCCATCTGTCATTTAAATAAAGCAGGATCCCAGGTCTGTAAAGTTCATATGTTCTAAGTTGTGCTGATTGAATGAGGTGCACTGAGATCGATATGCCAAGTGCGTTACTGTGGCAAGACAGACCCAGGCATCCTCCACCCCCATGAGCCCCAAAGCAGCTCTGTGGATGCCTGCAGCATGTGCTGCCTTCATCCGGCACAGCTGGACTGGGGCTGGTGGTGGTCTGCTGCCCACACCCAGTGCTATGGATGCTCCAATGTCCCACAGTTACAGCTCTGCATGCTCACTCGGCAGATGTTGGCTCACATCTGGGCTCTGCTATCAGCTATGCCAATTCTTCCGCACACCCATGTGCTTCTTTGTCCCAGCAGTTACCCGCAGTATCTTCTCTACAACTCCCTTTTCAGAGATGGAGCCACGTGTTTGGGCTCTGTGGGGAGCAGGGTGTGCCTCTGCCCACTGCAGCCATACTCCACAAATCCTTCTATTTGTTAACGTTATTCTGTGCCTGACCCTTAGGCTGGACTAAGTCATCCCGAACCCAGCTGAAGCACTAAAACAGCAGCAACATCCTATAGTGGGTTCCCAGTGCCTCTGAGGGTATGCAGGAGGAACTTGGGTTCCCACTGTCCTACCAAAGAGCTGCAGCTGAAACCTCAGACCCCAGAGGCCAACACCTGGCCAGTCCCCAGCCTTGAAGCCTGTAGAGCTCAGAAGCCCCCAAAGCCCCCAAACTGCGTGCAGACCCCCAGATCCCTGCAACCCATGGGTACGGGATGCAATGGGGGGGGGGGGGGGGGGGAGCTGCCCCAAAGGCACAGCTCCCCCGGGCCGAGCTCCGCATCCCGCCGCCCGTTCCCATGGCAATCTCGGAGATGCCGGTTGCCACGGTAACGCCATCCTCCTCCTCGTCCGTGTCCGAGACAGCGACGCGGCTCCGGCGGAGCTCTGCCCGTGGGCTCCGGGCACAGCCGCTGCCCCCGGGAAGTTGCTTCCCCCCACGGTCACGGCGCGGCCCCCCGGTACCTTCGAGGCAGCAGATCCTCCAGAGCCCCGAATGCGTAAGGTCGCCCCTCGCTTTCCTCGGCGGTCCCTGCGCTTCGTCCGCCGTGATGTTGGTGCCGTTGCAGATGTGCGCGCTGGAGTACAGCCAGTAGTCGGTACCGATGGCGATGGCCATGAGGCTGAAAGCGGCGAAAGCTCCCACAGTGGTCAGCAGCATCTGGACGCCACGGTCACACCACACCATGGTGCTTCATAGTCCCCGCACGGGGCCGCACGACACCGCCCGGCAGCCGCCGCCGCCCGCGGGAGGCAGAGCCGAGTCACGGGGCGGGGGGCGGAGGCGGCCGCGATGGGGATGGGGATGGGGATGGGGGGAGCCGCCCTCCCGTCGCCACGGGGCTGAGCTCCGCCGCGCGGCCGCGCACCGCCCCGCCCCGCCCCGGGGAGGGCAGGAGCCGCCCGGCCCCGCGGTGCCGCCCGCCCGGTGGCTGCGGGGGGTGGGAGGCTGCAGCCCCTCCCAGGGCCGGAGCATCGCGCGGGGATGGTGCGGGGGGAGTGCGACAACGCGGCTGAAGTCGGGGCTCCGCGGGGGTCAGAGCAGCCTTTGGGGAGGAGGGGTCCGGGGCTCAGCGAACGGCAGAGCCCGAGGAGCGCAGCTCCGAGCCCCCAGCCCCGGCACTCCCCCTGCCCACTGCCCCTTCCTTCCACGGAAAGCACCGCACCGGGATGCGAGCGGGAGAGGGGTACGCAGCCCTCGGGGTACCATGCGGTCGGAAGCTGCAGTGTAGCCAAATGGTTTTCCTCCCTCAGCCTCGCTCTGCTCTTAGTGACACAAGGGGGGTGTAGGCAAGTGGATGGCTTGCTGATTGTCTCCTGCTCGGGGAAAAAAAAAAAACACCAACATATATATATATATATATAACAAAACCAGAGCCTGAAAATATTTCCTTTTGGAAAACCATGTGGAGAAACATCTAAATTTGTCACCGCGTTACCCCTCCTTGCAGCCCTGACTCCCATCACTGTGCTGACAAGTCGGTCCTGCCCCCACCCCATCCAGCGACAAGGCAGATGAATGGGAGCCTTCTGATCAGCTAATGCATGCGTGTGAAGGGAGCGTGGCAGCACACAGAGTGATATATGTGAATCAGGGAGTGGGAGGACGAGAGCTACAAACCTCGAGAAATGCAGCTCTCTCCCGAGCAGTGCGTGGATGGTGCAGGTGCATGCATGGCTCTGCTGCGGCGATGCCTTTCAGCTGCTCTTCCTTTTCATAAAAGCTGGGAAAGCAAAAAGCAAACACAAATTAAAGGCTGGTCTTTATTTCACGGAGCCTTGGAAACTTGCTCAGACACAAAGCCTATAAACGCGAAAGAGCTCTGAAGTTATGTTAGGTTTAAGCATATAAATTAGGCTTTACTTTCCCTTTGTGGTTATAGGTCCAATAGTGCCTTTGCAAAATCACCCTCTGAATTGATATCGCCATTAGGGATGGAAGAATGAAGGCAGGTAAGCTGAAAAGCAGCGTTCAAAAAAACTGAATCAAGCATTTAAATTTAATGAGGTTCAACAAATTTCTCATTTAAAATATATGTTTGTACCTGTGTGCTTTGGGGCTTTGGCCGGGAAGGGAAAATGAGATACTGAAACAGCAGGAGAGAAGCCATTTCCACAGCTTTTTAAACCTATTGAGCCTTAATTAATATTATTTATTTGTATTGCCCACGGCTGGCTCTCCCAGCGAGGAGCAGAGGAGGGCTGGGTGAGCTGTAGCCATGGCCACACTGCAGAAATAGCCCCAATCTCCCAGTCAGAAGCGCAACAGGAGCAGGATGGGGCATCTGGTCCAGTGGGCTTTGAGCATCCTCAGCCAGCAGAAAGGGGTATGCAGCTGCAGGGCTTTCCACCTCATAAAGCCCTATTGGTTGTGTGAGATAACAGCACGTTAACAGAACTCATTAACAAAATCTCGCTCCTCTCCCCTCCAGCATTTTTTTTGCAAAGAAAAATGCTTCTCCTATCGCCCTGTGAGAATCCTCAGGCTCCTAAAGGGTTACAGAGAAGCACCCAAGACAGGCAATCATTTTCTGCCCAAGCTATCTTCTTTAGTTTAAAAATGTTCTCTATTCTTTTGAAATGCATGAAGTAGATTGTGTGAGAGCTAATATTATATTCCACTACTGAAAGCTGGTGGAGTATTTTGCATTGATGTCTGGCTCTAGTGATTTTCTAAGGATTTTGAATTCATTAAATCCCACCATTGAATAATCTCCAATCGTGGCAGAAGGAAGGCAAAAGTGCTTATGGTCCTCAGTAGCAAAAAAGCATGTGTCCTTGTCTTAAATGCGAAAGCTATTTGACCCTCTGGATGTAGGAGAGGTTGCCCATCACTAAACCTTTGATTCGCAGACTTTGCTTATGGCACAGCCTTACAGTGATGCCATTGAGTTTCGCAGTAGAACAGCCTCGGCAGGGTGTTGTGCACTGCAGTGGCATCCTCCATCCTCAATGAGAATTAAACCCAATTGTTCTAAGCTCAGAACAGATGCAAGAGCTCGTGACAAGAAGTAAAAGCCCCACATCTTTTCCTTGTAATTTAGCTCCCCTCACCCCTACTGATTTTGCAGTGCATCCAAGCCCAGAAATGTATTTTTTTCACAGGAGAAAAAATAAACTCGAAGCAGAAATGTTTGGATTCCTTGATGCTGATGTTCAAAAGCTTTAAATGAAGTCCTGTGCCTGATCATTTTACTTCTGAACTGAAAAACAGTTATTCTGGAGATGAAACTTTGTACTGAACTGAATTCAGTGAGAGCTGTCACTAACAAAGCCTTGCCTGAGAGACACTGCTGCGATCAGGAGAGAAAGAACTGCACCGTGTTACCATTTGGGATGACTGATTCTGCTGCTAAATGTCAGGCATTGCCTTCAATACACTAGGCTCTTTTATTTTTTAAAGTTATCATCTAGGAAAGTAACACCAGAATTACTAGAATTTCACTAAAAGAAACCTTTGGAAATGGCTCAAGAAAATCTCCAGGGAAAACTTTCTCAGAATGAAAATGATTTAACAGGGCTTTTGATGTAAATACAGTCTAATGGCCACCAAAACCTGGAACAGATATCTCGTTCCACTTGTCCTTCAAGGGGACTTTCAGCCCTGTGCATGTAAGAATGACTTTTAGCATCTAGCAATGTTCTATAGCTGTGAGCAGCACACCAGTGACATCGGTTGTTGTCATCTCCTACAGGTCTTTGTATCTCTTCTGTCTAATCTGATAGTGGTATTAGGAAATAAATCATCCTGAAGCATTTCGTTTGGATTATGCTGCACATGAAGAACTAAAGAAATGGGATTTGCTTCAGCAGAGCTTTATGGACACAAAGATCTCCGCTCCAGCAAAGAACCTTGCAGGAATGTGGGACGTGGCAGGAGGTATCAGTTATGGCACAGGTATATTTAAAGAAGAAATACTGAAGTTGCTCATGGAGCTGTATTTTTGTGTGCTTTGGTTCAGATGTTTCAGGTTAACATGATCTCCACTGAATCACACTGGGAGACTACTTTCAGAGCTACTTCCAAATGACACTGAGCTCATAGAGAAGGTTTGTGGCAAAGCAACTGCTGAATTTACTTCTGCGTATGTATGTACCCCATTGACCTGCCTATTCCTTGTATTGCCCTTAACTTATTATTTCAAGGGGGTGATGTCTTTCATCTCGGAGGACCATACTCTGCTTCCACCAGCATGGAAAGGCTGACAGAAGTCACCATCACATTTCATGGAGCTGAGTCTAGAGAAAGGTGAGCTTGAATTTTGTTTGAGAAGGATGAATTTCTTCTTTAGCCCTATGAAGGATCAACTTAAGTTGGCATCAATAGTTCCAGCCTCCTCCAGAGCTGCAGGAATGGTCATCTTAAAGGTAAAATATTGTCACTCGCTTGCCACTTGAGGGGCAACATCTTGGCTGTGCTTCTGTCATTCCTTTTAATATATTAAACATTCCTTGGCTTAGTCATGGGAAGTGAAGCAACACAATTGCTTTCTAATAAATAAAATGTGCTCAGAAACCTCTCTGTAGCTTTTCAGATAACTGCAATTCGAGTTTGCCAGGAAGCCAGATGCTGCTATTGGAAAAGTAGCTGCCATGGTTTGTCATCCGAGCTTAGGAATTGATATCCAAGAATGATATGATGAGACAGACTCGATGACAGCGCTGCTCTTTCTATAAATAATTTGAAGAAAACATTTTTTCATTTTGAAAAACGAAAAGACTCTTTTGCTACAGACTTGTACAGCAAACCAGAAAATTAAAAAGGATGGGCATGCTGTGTTTGAATGGGGCCATCAAAAGAACCAAATATGTGCAATTTATGTAAAATGTATAGCAGCTCTCACACATTTTACGCTACCTAGGCTATATTTTTCCCATAATACCAATAGTCACGAAACTCATTATCTTTCTGACAATGGAGAAATGGAATATCAGCCTTTTACATCCTTGACCACGTCAAATGTCAGAGCAGTTTTTGAATGCTTGTCCTTAAAAAGCTCATCCCTCCTGCAAAGATAAAATATCAATAGCGCTCACATTCAGCTACAGAATGAACTAATATTGCACACACCTCTCAGATCTAAAGTTCACTGTGTCCATTACCTGCAATGTGATTTTGTCTCCCAAGTCCTACCTCTTGTCCACGTCTTAATGGCTGAAAAATGCACTGCAGTGTTAGATGCTGAGTTTAGGTTTATCTGGAGCATGAGGTGAAACGGGTGGGGGTTTCTCATAAGGTGCTAAGAAGAGTTACAAAGGGAGCGGGAGAAAGAAGGAGGGGTTAATGGGGCAACAGCCTTCATTCTGCCATCCATTTCAGAGGACTTGGAGACAGCATGCCAGTGGGATGCTGCTGGGAATTTGTAGCACAACAGATCTGCTTGAAGCACAAGGGAAGATCTCATTATCTTTTTGATGATGGAGAAACAAATGTGCTTATCCAGGCAAGGCACTGCACTCATCCTCAAGGTGGTGTCCACCATCGGGAATAGAAGTGCAGGGTTGTTTCTCTTTGGAAATACATGAGGAGCAGGGGACAATGTGGTAGGAAAAAAAACAATTAAATAATTCTGGTGAGGTGCTCTCAGCCCATCCATTAGCAGTTCCAAGGAATAATGATGTACCTGTGCACACCCCAACAGCAGGCTATTTATACCATACAAAACCATGCATGCTGTTACTCCACACAAGCGTACATGACTTCAGACAGCCTAAAAGAAGAAACAGCAGTCGGGCAGCACTGTGACTGATTGCACATCTGAGGTCTCAGAGCCTGCAGATGCACATCCTGCTGCTCGCTGCCAGCATTCCTCAGCACCAATTTCTAATCACCCCACAAACAAAGGAACATTTCGCTCTTTAATACACTTAAAAAACCCACAAACAACGACAACAACACAAATTCCTCTTTTGAAACAATGCTCCCTCTCCTCAGACCCAAAGGGAAGGCTCTGCACAGAGCGCATTGCGGAGTGGCCCTGTGATGCTCAAGTCACATCAAGTGGAAAATCAGGCAATCTGCTGGGGAGTTCGGCACCTCCAAAACACCGCCCAGAGATGGAGAATTCCCCCTGACTGCTGGAGGGGAAATTGCTTGCTGCACTTCAATTGCATTTTAACCTGAAATGGAGGTCTTTGATGGGAGGCATGTGAGGAGGCAGATTGAGTGAAACAAGTTTTTAGGATAATCATAAATACTTACATCAATCACAACGTTCTACACTGAATTTGTCTGCTAAATTGCCTGAAGTTAGTTCCTGAGATCTGTCTGAATAATTCTGAGCTGATAATGCGGTGTTCAAGTAGGAATTCCATTGCCCAGTAGAAGAATTTTCTCATTAGAATTTCAGTTGATTGTTCACCAGAGAAATGGTCTTTTGGGAGCACACCCCAGTGGCTCACTTGGAAAAGTTCTCAGTCTCATAAGAAAGGAAATTGGAACGTGAAATTAAACTAGCCATTATTTCTGAGAGGTTAGCGATCAAACAAACTTCCAAGAGGACAAGGTACATCTGATCTTCCCTTTGCTCTGACCCTTTTATTTCTACAAAAGAGAAATCATTTCAGACCCACCTGCTGCCAGAGCTGGAACAAGTTACCAAAAAATGATCTTGATCAGTTGTGCATAACCACATAGGTCCAAATTATTTGAACCAAATAATTAAAGCTGTACTGCGAGACCTCTAACTCCACTGGACTGAGATGATCTAAATCATGAGCCCCATTTGAAACATCAGAACTAAAGGTTGCCCACGAGCCTATCAATTGCCTGAACAAGCTTAAAACAGTTGAACAGCACAAAAAAATCATGTAGGCTGGCAGGAAAAGGCTGAGCAAACGTGTAGTCATACCTATGTTGTAATGCAGACATTGAGAACTGAAGGGCTGGCGCTAAGGGAAGACTGCAAGAGAGTACAGGTGCAGATGCTCACTATCAACCACACGAACCCTAAAGTCCTGCTGGGCTAAAAATAAACTCCACTTAGCTCCTAGAAACTGCAATTCCAGTGCCTTCACAGAGTTTCTACCATTGATAGCTCCCTCCAACCTCAGATAGATGAGGCATCCTTACATCATTTTGCTGCCTGCAATGAAGAAGCAGCCCTGCTCTGCTCTGGAGCTGGTTGGAGCACAACACAGCCTGTAAAGAGCTGCATTAACTTGGAGTTTTATTAATAGACTATTCATTAGAAGCATCTGCCTTTTTATATGTAATATGACAATGAGTTTAAGATCTTTCTCATTGCTGATTTGCAGTGTCATAAATATCATGTTTTACTTAATTGCGCCTTGGTAGGAAATAGCAAATCCAAAAGCCAGGAAAGAAGCCTGGCTCAAATGCTTGAAGCCATGGAGCTCAAACCTCAGCCCTCCACAGTGAGTGTCTGCACAGGGTGACAGAAATCCCTCTGCCGACTGCTATTGAGAGCAGCAATGGGGAGAGGAAGAAAAGCAGTAGCGATAATAACAAAGTAACCTGACACAACGTTTTAAGCGAGCTGTTCATACGGCCAGGAGAACACCATTAAACCACACCACGCACGTTTCAGAGGGACTGCAATTTGTACTACGAATTTTTACAGCTACGTTGGTGCGTCGGTGACGTGTCAGTGTGGGGCTGAGCGAACAGCAAATGATGCACCTATTGATTTTCATTCTCTCCACACCTCAGCGCTGCCTTTTTGCTCAAGGCCAGATCACAGCACACAACAAGCACCCCTTAGCTGGGCCATCCAGCAAACTCTTACAGGACTCAGCCAGCACTAGTTAGCATGAGATCCCAGTGGCTGCCCCTACCACTTCCACTCAGACCTTGATGCCGTAGGAGGCTTTGCCCAGGAGAACCCGAGTTCCTTCAGCTGGAAAGAAACACCGCTTGTGGAGAAAGACGACAAATCGCAGCAGCCAGAGCTGTGAAAAGCCTTGACAAAATATTTAGCATGGGAAAAAAAGAGAACGCTTGCCAATTCCCGGAGCCTTTCTAATTCAGGTTATTAGATGGTTACTGCCACTACTATTAAAAAGACACTGTTTTCTGAGTGATCTACAGAAGAAAGGGCTGGAACACACCTACGGGTTTTTAGTGTGCTTTTAGCTCTGCTAATAGAGAAAAATTTCCTCTCATACGGGGCTCAATTATTCAATTTAATTAACAAAATAAGTAATGTTCTACTTATTTTGTGCAGTATCCAGTAAACACATGCCTAAGAAACTCAAAAGGTAAATCTCCAGGTATTCTTTTATGTTGACCACCCGCACGTTGGTCCAATTGGAGTTCTGGTCTTAAATATCTGTAAGGAAACTCTGCAAGAATGAGATTGGTGTTTCGAAAAGAAACCAGTCCACGAAATGCAATTAGCCTTCTAAAGAGCCCCCCACAATGTTGGTGCCATGGGACTAATCCTACTGTAATTCACTAACTAGAATGAGAAAGTAACAATAGCTTTTCTGGTTCAAAATGTAAATAACCTCTTTTTATTTTCCTGGTAGAGACCCATTATAAGGTTAACATCTACAGCTGGACTTCACAATCAGGCTCATTAGAGCTGCCAGGCTGATTTATTTTTGGAGGGGAGCAAAGAAAAAAAATCATTCTCTCAGTGGAATATCATCATTATTTTTGCAGAAAGTTCTACTTTTCTTGAAATTTGAAGATATTTTTATAGGGAATTTGGAACCCAAAGTGAAAACCTTCAGTCCCTCCCTACACTTTTTTTTGCACTACTTGGATGACTGACTGTAGCAAGTGGTTTTGCTTTTTTAACATGGATTTTCATTTGTTTTTAACTTCTTGCTTCACAGGAATTTCTCCCAACCAGATCTCTTAATACAATGGTTTCTAAGTAGCAAGGAAAAAAAAAACCAAAACCGCAGCATCTCAATGGAACAAGTTGGCAGATGCTGACCTTTTACCCATAACTCTGATGCCTGTAATGCTTCTGCGGGAGGGAGCATTCAAGTCTTACAAGTATTAAAGTGGAAAATAAATAGGAATGGCAAACATGGCATGCCAAAGATTACATGCAAGCCATTGGAAATTCAAATCCCCTCTCTGAGGGAACATTGCAGAGGTAATGAGAAGATGCAGAAGCTTTTCAATCTCCAAAATCAGTCCCTCATGCAACATCATAAAAGCACAGAAACCAAAGCTGGTAGTGCATGCAGAAAGGGTTATTTAATGAGTATTGGCTGATGGGAGACACCCCCAGACACCCTGGACTGCAGACCTGATAAAGAAAATTCCAGAAGCTGTTCTTATTGGCAATAAACTAATAAGATGGAGGATTTTTCTTTTTATTTAAACAGACCATATTGCTTTGTTGGTGGTGATGTTTGAGGCTCGCAGCCCTGTAGAGGTGGAAGGGGTGTGGGTTTCCCATGTGGTCAAGGGGAAAGGAGAGCACTGGGCGGTCCTGGGGCTCTGCCTGCCCTCTTGCAAACACCACACAGCCTGTGGGCTCTCAGCTGCAGGCACTGCTTTTCTCACTTTGGTAGCACTGCCAGCCCTTACTCCCACCATCCCAAACCAGGACTAGAGGAGAATGAGCAGCCTGCTCCACGGGGGAGAGAAAGATAAAGTAGATTTTAGTCAGTTGTTTAAAAGCTTGCAATAATTTGCACTGTTGCAATTGCAGCAGGCAAGATAGCCAGAAAAACCCCTTTAATATTTCAGTTTTCTGCTTCTCCTCCGCTGACTCCCAAGATGTTTTTTCATCAGTGGGGGAAGAGAACTAACAATGACATCAATACCAGAACGAGATGTAAAACCCAGATCTTTCCAATTCTGCTTATTCCTTCAAGCTATTCCAGCTCCCTTTATGTTTTTCCTACATACACACATCTGTCTTCTTCAAAGTCTTAACCATCTCTGACACACCTGACCTTTCCATCCAAGTGCAATGGAGGGATGCAAAGAAAAAACCCTCTACCTACAGTAAGTAACTGTTTTGTGAGTCCCACGCCTGGAAATTTTGCTGCTGCACAAAGTAAAGCAGTGAGCAACCTTTCCTTCTCCTTTGAACACGAGAACTGTCATCTGAGAGAGAAATAACAGCTTGTCTTCATTTTGCCAAATAGAGTTGACTTAGTTATTAGAACCTTCTAAGAAAATACTACAGGAGGAATTATAACAGTGCTGTCACAGAAATGTCAAGAGTTCAGAAATGAATTTGACAAGATCTTGGAGATTTCAAATATCTAATTAAAATTTCTGTGACAGTTGTATGAGTAAATACCGACATTCTATTAAAAATAAAGAATGGAGTAAAACTTCTCCATATACAATTAATAGATGTTACAGCCATTCAATAGTATTACTCTGGTGAGACTCATTCATTTCGTGCCAGTAAGTACAGTTTCATCTACATGCACACAGTTCATCCACTTTTAATCAAGAGATCCAATGCATTAAATATATTTGGGTAATATTACTATATCTTTGGCTGGCATTTATTATAAGCAGCCCTCTCCTCCACTTAGCAAATGAGACCATATGATAGAGCAGATGCAGCTCTGCTTCAGAAGTTCTCAGAATAATTTCCATAGGAAAAACTTAACCCATAGACAAAGAGAATTTAGGCCACAAGAAATTATTGCTAATAGATTCTGACCTCAACAGGCTTTAACGCAGGCTGGCTTTGTGCTCAGGAGTATTTGCATCAAGCCCATATCTCATGGCTGTGCTAGAACATATTAATTCATCATTTAAAGAAGCCACTACATCCATTAGTAAATTGTTTTAATGGTTAATTATCAGCAGTATAAAAAAAGATGTGATTATCCCCAGCATGAGCCTCCAGGGATACTGTCAGCATGTGGATTATACTACTTCTGCAACTTCCACCCTAAGTCATCAACTTAATGGAAACAGAAGAAGCGTTTTTGAAACCAGTGGTCGGCTCCAATTAGCCAACATCTGGGTATGAGAGCATCCAGCCCAAACTCAAAGAACAAACATGCACCAAGCATAAATTGTGGCATAAATCCATTCCTGTTCACCTTTTGTTCCCCAGCATCGCTTGGTTTCTTCAGCCAAGAACATGGATGCTGTCCTGCCTCAGGGAATGGTGCCAGGCAATGTGGGTTGCAAAGCAAGTTGCTAGTAAACTTATAAATACCCGTTAATCCTGAAGGCCTCAGCTCTGGCACATGAGCACGGCAAGGAGGCACATGTTCTGCAGCTGGAGAATGAGATTAACAAGCCCAGCTTTGGTGCCTCCATTGGAATGTGAGTGGGTGTGAGTAGTCACTCAGTCTGTTTGCTGCTGTTTAATATAGACCTGGTAGTTATTTCCTTTGGGTGCAGATGAACAATGCACAAAAGCCGCACTGTATGTGTAAGGTGTTTGATGGTACAATAAAAAAACATAATCAATTGTTTGTATTGCTGGTGACAATTTCTGATCATTGGTCTTAGCACTGGGGTTGGCTGGGAGGGAAGAGGAACGTTTGCCATTAACATTTCTGAAAATCTCCAGTAATTTCATTCACTTCCATCCTAGGTTTTCTGATGCAAACATGAAAACTATTTGTCGAATTTCAGGTTCATTTTATTCTTCAACAGCTGAACACCACTCATTTTTCCACCAGATTTTTTCCCTCTGCACCCCATTTTCCCTACCATCTTCTGCCATTTCTTCTCCATTTAAGCTTTGTTTTCAGATTGCTTGGCAAAAAACACATCTGAGAGCAATTACAGCCACAGGTTCTTTGGGGACAGCAGCCACCAGTGTTTGGGTGGATGGGAGATGCATGGTGCTCAGCCATGTCCTGGGGAGCATCAAGATACCACCAGCACAAAAATCACTGAGCTGCTCCCTGCATGTTCCTGGCTGAATAAGGGGAAGGTGCAGCCCACTAAAGCAACTGGAGACTCAAGAGTGGAATAATAAAGTTCCAAATATTCAAAAAAAAAAAAAAAAAAGAAAAAAAAAAAAGCGCTTTTTTAGAAAAAAAAAAAAAAAAAGAGCAAAGTGTTCTCTTGCAAAGGTTTTTCCAAATGGCTCAGAAAAGGAAAACGCAAATGCCCTTTGTTCTGGAGGCAGATGAGGACAACCTCAAATCCCATCAGCAGTTTCCAGTGCTCTCACCACGCACAGCCCAACAATCCCCACCTCCCTCAAACAGCATCGCCTGTTCCTGGGTAACCCCCAACCCATGAAGGCTAATGAATAAGACAACAGTGGGTTGTTGTCTTACTCCTTGTCCCCAACACTCACTCTGCATTAGGCTCTGTCATCTCACCCCACGCCTGATGTAACACGATGTGGCAGAACATACCCTGAGCCGGGAGTGAACCCTGATGTGAGGCGGAGCGGATGCCTTGGACTGAAACTGCTCCTTCCTTCTGTTTACTACCTTTGATCCACGTTTGCTGCTTGTGACAGGCTGTTAAATAAATACAAGTGACAAGGCTCGCTACGAGTTTGTTTTTCTGCAGCTTGCTTTCTTCTCGCTCAGCTCTCCAAGCAGATCCCTGCCGACAAATACACCAAGGCCATTACCAATTAATGACTGTAGACCCCTGTCCTCTACTCCCCAGTGCCAGTTCTATGCATTAGCCCGAGCAGCATTGTGTTTTGTTTATTTGTTTTGGGGGGTAATGGCAATCAGACAGCAAATCCCAGTCCTTACAGGAGCTGCAATTCCGTGTTTAAGGCTGCCTGCTACAAAGGGAGCTTGGAAAGCATGAACTGCAGTTGCTCGAGGTGAAGTTTCACATTCCTTCTTTCAGTCTTCATCTCTTTCCCCATCCAAAAGGATGTCTCTCCCAGAACCCAGGGCTCTTAGCACTTTAGGGGCAGCACTTCTGCACACCCTTGATTTGTTTCATTGCTTTTCAAAGCCCACTCATCCTGCGTACTGCAGTTAATTGAAGCAAGAAATCATTCTTTGTCCTTTGTTGGCCTCAGCACACAGAACCAATGCTCCAGATCACAAATATTTGTACGCAAAGATACATTTAAAAGCCTGAAGAGATATTCTGTGACTATTTCAGAAGCAGCCACTGACTTTGGGCACCTCAGTGCATCCTAGTGCTGTTGACGCAGATTAAGTTTTGATTGGGTAATTGGGACCTGCTCAAGGAAGAATCCCGGAAGGTATCTGACTTCTGCTGTTAAGAATCCAGTAAATTAAATCCCTGTGAGGGCAGGCAGAGGCAATGCAGCTCAAGGGCATCCACATAGCTGCAGAACAGTGAGCAAGGGGCAAGCTGCTCCATAGGCTCTGCTTTCAGAGGTGCAACCTTGTGCTGAACAGCCACGGCTGCACTGCACATTAACCAAGGAGACGTGAGATGCAGTTGGCCAAACACATTAACATCTTCCACTCTGATAATTAGTTTAGCAAAAAATTATTGTGTTATCTGTTTGGTTCCACTGGAGACCAATTGCAGTCTTAAAAGAAAAGAAAAGCTCACATTAGGTGCTTTTAATAAGGCAAACTCTATCATGTTTCCAAATAAGATTTAAAGCTCATTCGGCACGTGAGTAATTAGCATGAGTCAGGTTGGAGGCCAAATGCATTATTTAGTGATGGAATTAATTTTGTTTAGAAAGAATCTCATTAGAACCAACAAACTGCAGGAGTATCAAGGCAATGGACTGAAAACATTGCGATGGCACTGTTAGTGCAGCTCCAGGATGTGGTTTGGATTTCTGCACCCAACCTCATGGCCAACAAAGGAGGTTTTGCTCTGGCCAAGCAGGGAGCAGTGATCCCAGCAGAGCCATATTGCACAGCAGGTGTTCATCTCAGAGATGAGCTGAAATCAATTATCAGCACTGACTGCCACACCACTGGGCCAGAACTCCCAGATCCTCCAAATTATCCTCGGATTGCCCATATTTGCATTCCAAAGAGACGCTGGAGACAGTCTTCCTGGTACAGAAAGCCTTTTCCCAACAAGAACAACCTGCTTTTTTTCTTTTTTTTTTCTTTTTTTTTTCTTTTTTTTTTTCCAGGACTGTGACACCCAGCTGACTTTCATCATATTCTGCTTTTTCCCCCTCCAATGGGGCAAGCAAATATACTTATCAGCACAAAGGATTCGGGAAAAAAATGGATTATATTCAGCCTCCTCGGGCAAAACCAGCAGAACAGACTGACAAAACTTGTGCTCCATAATGAAATTCCAACGAAGGCATTCAGTGCTTGAAAACTAGGACAAATGATGCTGTAAGGAGCGGAATATGTAAACGTGGCAAAGCCCTTCATTCTATATGCTGGCTTCAGAGGGGTTACTTCCAGCTGACAGCAGTGCAAATGAGACCAAAATAAGACCCACAGCCACCAGCAGAAACACGAAACCTGCTTTTGTGTAAGAAAATATAGCAAACATCCCCTAAATAGGTCCTTGTATGAGGTATTTTTGGTCTATTCGGACCCTCCTAAATGGCAGCTTAAGAGATGACAGCTTTGGAGGCAATTGACCAGCTCACAAGCACCCTGCAACGTGCCAGCTTGGACCTGCAGTAATTCTGCAGTGGTGCCCATGCCCTGCATCTGCAGCACAAACAGGATGGCAGTGATTGCCATAAAATAGCCAGCAGTGACAAATAGGGAAAGAAAATCAAGTAGAAGTAAGAAGTATGGTGTCTCAGTGTTGTCTGAGGGGTGTTTTAGGGATGAGGAGAGGATGGCTGTAAGAACAGGAGGTTTCCTCTTGCAGACCTATAGGGCACCTTCCATAACACACAGCCACAAGGCTCAGGTTCTGGTTGCACACCAGCAGCATTGCTGGGAGCTCAGAGAGGTGCCCAGCTCTCCCCAGAACAGTTCCCAGCTCCATAGACAGGACTGCTGCAGGGTGATTTGTGCTTCCAGGATTTGGATGCATTCCTGCCTTTCTGGGGTAGCTGTTTGGTTTCAAGGATAGTTTCCCATGTAGGGAAACATGCAGTTTTCCTCCCTGTTCCCAGCTGCACACCCAGACGTGGCTCCCTCACCACAAGGTCTGAACACAGCCAAGCACCAGACAGCCCGACAGTCCTGACATAAGTCAGTGATCTGAGAAAGTGGGTTTGTAGGTGATGCAGAACTCTCAGATCCACACTGGAGCTTCTGAGCTCATCATGTCAGCAAAGCCTGCTTTCTTCTCAGGTCACGGGGAGGCTGGGTTTCCTGGAAGGCAGCTGTGTGCAGAGTGAGGCTCCTGGAAGGCTGTGGCACAGCTGGGGCAAGACCTTTGCTAATGAAACCAGGAGGTGTAGCTCTGCTCAGCCTCACTTCAGGTGCTGGCCCTCATTTCTGAGTTGATCCCTGTAATGAGCAGCCATCCGTGCTGGCGATACTGAGCTCCATGGGCTGTTCTGTGCTCCAGCTTTTCCGTCTTGACTCCTCAAGCTCCACAATCTCCAAATGTAACTTCATCCCATTATACCAAACGCATTCAGCCACCACCAGCAGGAGCAGGCAATGTGCAGATTGGGGCATCACACCCAACACACTCAGGCCAACCCCAGCTCCCCACTCACTCCAGGAGCAGCTCAGAGATCTGCCCAAGCACGCTGGCCAAACCTTAGGTTCTGAGCCATTGAAGCAGAGTCATCTTGCATAGGACACTATAAATTCTAACAGCAACCCTGTTGAACAAGGCTCTTGGAAATTTGACCAAACCCAAGCACATAGCCTGTGGAAAATCACTGTAGCATAAGAACTTGCACATCAGTGAGAGTCCTTCTTCCAGTAGCTGTAATGAGTACAGACAGTGCTCAGTTAATGGCTGCCACATGCTGAAACATGGCTAGAATATTTTTCTGGGGAAAAAAATTCAATGTTTCCGCTGTCATCTTTACTAAAAGACAGATCTGTGAAGGATTACGTGGATTTCATAGCAAACTTCAACTGAAATGGGACGTTACCTGTCTCATTAATATTTCTGATATGTTTGAACACGCTATGGCAAAAAATAAATTACTCTGAAACAAATTCAGGTAGAAAGAAAAAGACAAGTTTCATTAAATAATGAACACATTCTGTACGAAGGCATCCTGAGATTCAGCCCCATAGTGTCAACGAAAAAATCCTGGTGTTCTACTTATAAATAAGGCAAAATTATCTATTCATTTAGGAAAAGTAATCATGCTCAGTTAGACACACCAGACAAGCATATGAAAAGAAAAATGGCTTTGAAGCCACTCTCGAAGTCAGAGCTAGACAGCTTGAGGAGAAAACTGCCATCCAGGTTTAGGTACACATTAGAAAGCCTATTAAATAAGTGGTGTGAATTGGTGCTTCTTTTTGTTGTGTAACACTTTGGAATCTTTAAAAGAACATTAATGCAATAGAGCTCATTTGCCAGTATCCACACACCCCCAGCTGAAAGTGTTCCCTGTATGCTGGTATGAGCAGGGGGCTGAGCAGAAGCTGCTCCCCTACAGCTGCCCTGCTTGTTCTACATGCAGCACAACCCACAGTTGTTATGAAGATACGGGGTTGGAATTTTAGCTTCCAATTCTAAGCTTGGAAGAGTGATAACAGTTCTTCTAACCCGGGAGGGAAGCCTTGTTACTTACATCGACAACAGGGACAAACACAGTTGTGTTAAATGTCGGAGGGCTTTGGTCAAAAACCTCCCTGCTATCAGTGGGCACAGTGGGGTTGGGGTAGGGCTGGGCTCGGTGACCTTAGAGGTCTTTTCCAACCTGAATGGTTCTGTGTCACTATGAAACTTCGGCGCGAGAGCAGAACCACTCGTGCCAGGCACTCAGAGCAAACTCGTCTGCCACCTTCTGTAATTGAGAGGATACAGCATTCATGGAAGAGCATTTCTGATCCAGAGGGCAGCGCTGCAGCAAGGAGAGCGCATCTCCCCGGACTGATGGGGCACAGACATACAGGGGTGGCCAGGCACCTCCCGGGTATGTCCGATGGGGAGCAGAAATTCCTTACGGATACATCATGGGCTGGTCTTGCAGTACAGCGATTCAAGCTGTCAGCCGCACACGGCCTTTGGCTATATTGATGAATCACAACGCTTGCTTCATCAGGCTGGAGTCAGCCTGGCACCGCACGGCCCAGGGATGGACACAGGGCCGAGAGGCCTCTCCTGCATCACCAAGAGCTTGAGTCTGCACGGGCAATTGAGAGAAATAACCGTGAACAATGACTGCTTGACAATGGCAGCAAATTGGGTTGGCGCTCCGAATGGCGCTCAATCGCTCAGTGCAGATGCTAATTGGAGCAGCTCCTTTCTGCGGCTCAGTCAGCACAAATCTCAAAACCCGAGCTAGCTTCTCTTTGTCGGCAGGCCATCTGTCATGCTAATACATCTTGCTGCCGAGAGCTGATGCCTGGGTTTTTCCTTTAGCACCGATACAAAATAAACACAGCGCTCCCCAAAGCCAGCAGAGCTCCTGGGCTGTGGGTGCTTCGTGCTGAGGGAATGGCTGCCCTCCTGCAGCCTGCACACCTCACAGTGCTTACCGTGCAAAGCAGCCCCACCGCTGCTGCCTCTCTTTCTGAGGGATTGATTTATCCCAGTACCTGTGATTGCCTCTCAGGATGCATTTAGTGATTCATTCCCTTTAATAATACAAGCAGATACTGAAGATGTCTTCAGCTCCCTGAAATATGCCCTTTCAATAACAACAACATCCTCACTTGTTTTCTTTTCAAAATAATAACAGAAAAACTCATAGGGATTCTTGGTCTCAGCACAGTCATGCGAACAGGGGCAGCCCACCCCCACCTGCTCGGTGCTGCAGCCTGGCCAATGCTGGCAGCTTTTAGTAGGGCAGTATTTACTAAAGGGTCAACTCTGTCCACACCAAAGCTTTCAGTTCTTATCAACAGAAACCCATGTGCTGTGTACAGCTGTATCCCTGAGGAAGCTGCAGAGGCTGTGCAAAGCTCAGCTGCCAGGAATCACACCAAAAAGGTGTTCATTGACCCATCCCTTTCACCAGAATAAAAACTTCTCCACTGTACACAAAAGCTCATGTCCTGGAGCTACGGACCCAGAGAAGGCCAAGATATCCCCTCAGCTGGCAAAAAGTTCCCAGTTCCCCTCACCTGCCACCTCCAGCCCAGGGTTCCATGCTCTGCCCACTCCTCCATGCTTCTTATCCAACACACATCTCTGCAATCACTGTTTCCCTCTTCCAAGCCCACACTCTTGTTTGGCTTCTCCAGCTCAAAGGCACTGCATTCCCTTGATCACAGCACTAGGTAAGTAGCACTCCAGAGGCACTTCATTGTGCCCTGAAGGACCTTACATATTCTCTTCCCAGTCACAGCATTTTCTCTGTCTGCTAGGAATTCAGTAAACTTTCACCTATCGTCGTATTTTTGTATCCTTGCTTCCTGAGACACTCTCTGTTTGTAGTGTTACACAGCTCATCACTCTCTCCACACCTTTGAAACCTTTGAGGACGAAAGCACACACTGCCAGGACAGCGATGGTGTTGCTTTGCCCCTTTTTGATCACTGCCAGGTCCCACAGCAACACTTTCTGCCACTCTGTGACTTCACTCTCACCTAAGTTCACTGCTCAGCACACACATTTGTGTATCATTGCAGCAGCAGTGCCCCTTGTGCTCACTAGGTTAAGTTAGTGCCTCTCTCAAACGTTTTACACACCTATACACTATCATATACTATATATATCTATGAAACTACCCCAGCTTTTGCTTATTTTTAAAGTACTTTTACTTTATCTTGCACCTACCCTGCAGCAGCGGGGCCGGAGCTTCTGGGTGCCTTCTCGCTCCGTTTTCTTCTTGTTCTCGGAGTCAGCGCAGTGCTCCGGGACGAGCAGGGCTCCGGGATGGAGAAAGCATCGGGACAAGCACGGCTTCGAGCGCTGCAGTTGCGCGATACGTGCAGGAGATGGAGCTCCGCGACCGGAGGCTGCGCGGACCGAACCCGGTTCTGCTGGGATCCTTCGGTCTGGGGGATGAAGTTAAAAGCAGCCCCTCTGGAGTGAAGCGTGCCGCTTCTCAGCGATGATGGAACAGCCTCCCCAGACTTGTTCTGCAATATTTCAAGGACTTATTTTTAATGGAGTGAAAGAGGGAAAAGGAAGAGGGAAGAAAAGGAGAAAAAAAAAAAAGGAAAGGAAAAAGAGAAAGAAAGAGGAAGGAAGGAAGGAAGGAAGGAAGGAAGGAAGGAGATGATGCACATTTGTAAAACACATTGTCATTTCTTTGGCTTCCCACTCTTCTGTCTGTGGAATCGGTGATGAACTTTACAACCTCCTATGTCTTCCACAAAGGAAAGATAAATTGGGCTCTCCTGTAGCTGAAACTTCACTGCTGAGCTGTGCACAAGTGAGTGGGAGCCCTAGGCTGCCCCAGGCATCCAGGGCACACAGTGTGCCTTTTCCCTCACATCGCAGCCGTGGCAGCACCCCTCAGCTGGTTCTTGACATCCAGGCACCCAAAGAAAAGGGAAAGAAAACATGGGTGCTCAGTGCCAAGAAGCAGCCTGACCTGAGTAGGGAGTGAGGGAGTTGTGCTGAGCCCCTGCTTTGTCTGTACAGCCCGGGATACAAGGGTATCTTAAATATTTTGGACCAGTATTCTTAAATATTTTGGACCTTGGAGTTTCCCCTGGCCTTGCCCTTGAAGTTCCCTCACAGTTCAGGTGATGCAGGGAGCTCTGCTTCCATTTGCACCACAAATATTTGATGCCTGTAGCTGGGTGCTGCAGAACCACTGCTCTTCCCACACCTGCTGCCAACTCCTGGGTGGGTTCTGATCCATTCCTCTCCCCCAGCCCATGTTTTGGTCTGCTGGGCTGAAGGGTCATTATCTTAATGCGTTGTATGATTATACCATATGATTGTTATATTTATATTACTGTAACTTGTTTCATTATTTCCACTTTGTACCATAAATTACACACAAAAAGATGTGTTAATGTTCTGACCAAAAGAGTGACTGGGATTTCCCATGGGCTTCTCAGGGGAGTAACTCTCACGATATTGCAAACTACAGAGCAGCAGGAGCTCAGAGCAGACATAGGATCAGCCAAAGGAAACAAGCAGGGTTGACCTGATGGCTCATCTGGCCTCATCCTCTGCCCCATCTGAAGGTCTCTCCACCTGAGCAGGGAAACACAGAGGTCTGCATCATCCATGTGCCTTCAGACAAATGGCTTAGGCTGGGAGATCTATTTCTACAGAGCTTTACACTGCATTTCATTTTCTCAGCCCTTGGGGTCCCCACACAGCACTTGGACTCTGGGAGGAGTCATCCTGAAAACCCAGGAGATGCTTTGTAGGGCACTGTGTCCCACATCCACGGCACAGGGCTGTGGGATGTGCCCAACTGGCAGCGAGGCTTCACTCCGAGGCAACCCCAGCATCATCCCTGCTGGAGGCACTGAGAGCCTGCTGTATTTTTCATTGCAAAAATGCATTTACATGAATAAAATACATCTTTGGTTGGGGCCATGACCTACTTTTTAATATGAGGAGAAAACAACAATAGGTTTACATTCTTCCTGCGTTTATTTCAACTGTTCTCAGGCAGATCAATAGGAAACCCACAGCCACCAGCATGCTTTCTTCTATGAATGATCCTGCTCCCATTGAGGTGACTGCGGGCTGCTGCATTGCCATGATGGAGCCTTTAACTGTCAGAGCAGTAGAGCAGTTTTGACAGCATATAGCTAATAATAAATGATTTGATGGGGAAGGAGCTCTATGTACACATTCCATGCTGCTAGGGAGACCTCCTCTGTTTACTCAGGTTATGGATAATAACAGTAAATAATAGATAATCCAGTGTCCTGAGCAAACATGGGTCGGTCTGAAACTCATTGAGCAGTGCAGGAACTGGGGATGCTCTCTCCTGTCATTCTGTGACAACAGAGCACACCATTTGCTTTTCAAGAGCAAACAGAAACCCTCACTCTGGTGTTTGGACTTGGCTGGATCCAAAGCCCTACTATGTTAAGGTCTCCAGGTGTCTCCTGGTGAGGGGAATGTCACCAGTCCCTAATCTGGCCACAGCCATCAACACACAAATGTACGTATCTCCTGCACTGAGGCAACTGTGACATGTCCTGAATGGGCTGAACACAGTCTGCACATCACAGGGAGCAGTCACAGCTCACTCACACACCGCAGCCACACAGCAGGAGCACACTGATGTCCTGTGCTGACACAGCAGCACACTGAGATGTCAGGCATGGCTGCTCCTGTCAGCATCCCTGTGTGACACCACCAGCATCCCCAGCTCTGGAAATGTCCCATTTCCCTACTGAGATAAAACCTCCCAGCTCACCTCCAGCTCAGCTGAGTGACATCCTGGCATTATAATTATATCTTGTTAATTAAATAACATCTTTCCGCTTTCTCCACAGATTTCCCCCCATGAAGCTGCAGTGGGGAAATGGCATATGTTACAGTGCCAGGCAGATGTAAGGACCTCAGGGCTGTATTTCCATGAGTGCACACCCTATTAATGAAGTTATTGCTGCAGCTAAATAAGAAAGGTATGGGTGTTTCTATCTCCACACCCCTGTATGCCTCCCAGTTCCTCTAACGGCAGCTCATCAGCCAGAAAGCACTGTGCTCATGCTTGATTTTGGCTGGGATGTGCATGGAGGAGGCCAGGGGATGCCAGCAGGTGCCCACACACTTTGCTGGTTAGCAACAGCGTGCTGGGTCTCTGGGATCCATCTACATGCAGACTTACAGGTGCCTGATGGAGTTAGGGCAATACTGACTTCATTCTAAAAGGAGCAATTAGAACAGAAGGCAGGCAGGCCTGGCTAGAACAAGGCTGCTCTGCTGCCTTGAGCCACAGCAGCTGCAAGGCTGAAGGGATCCAAGTCATTCAGCTCCTCTGCACCTTCAGATGTGGTTCTCCTTGTAGAGAAATGGATTCACTCTGCTCTAGCATTAAAGATTAAAAAGCAGCTGCAGCTCATCACAGCCAGAAGATTTATCAGAAGCTGATGTCAAAAACGATGGCTTGCTGGGGAATAACCTCGGTTGCAGGCACTGCATGTTTTGAAGGCATATTAATCACAATTTGAGCATAAATAGTTCTCCTCTGACTGGGAATGGAGAGAAGGGTGATGTTTAAGGATCTCTATGAAGGCTTGAATAAAGATGCCAGACAAAACCTGTGACACAGGGTGCTCAAGACTGGAGAGCATCCCTGCAGAGCCATTGTATCCCTCAGACTTGTACATCAGGACTGAGTCTGGCAGCACAGCAGAGTGAGGCTGATTGTTGCAAAATATTGCTGCAAAAAAGAATAATTCTAACATATCCAAATCAGTGTGACCCATGGGGCTGTTTCCCACCTGCAGCCCAGGGAAGGAGAAGTGATGGGCAGCACTGTTATCCAGAGCCACCTCTCCTTTCCTTCAGAACTGCTGCATCCTGATTTGCAGTTACAGATGCACAGAGTGGGAGCTGCAGCCATTGCCTGCCTGTTGTAACTGCTGCCACTGAGGTCCCTGTGGCCCAAAAAAATCTCAGCTATAATAAAACCTTACACAGAGATAAAGCAAAGCAGCAGCTCTTCCCTTCCTATAGGCTGTATCCATGGGAACAGGATGCAATTTGGTATCCACACAATAGCAACAGATAGAAACCCTGTGGTGCATGGAGGAGAGGTTGGCAAAGCACCGTGAGCATGGCAGGGCAGGGGGGGCACCTGCTGGGTCACAGCAATACTATGTGTGGGGGAGAACCAGCTGCAGAAAGAAAAGTTACTGAGCTCACGTGGTCCTTGGGGAGGGGGAGATGGCAGAACCACCTCAACCTGTGCAGCATGGGGGAGATACAGAAAAGTGCAGCAGGAGGCCCTGAGAGAGGGAAGGAAAGTGCCACTTTTATTTTATATTAGATATGGAAGAAATGAAGAAAGCAAAGAAGGAGGAAAAAATTCTCAGCCACCTCTCATTAGTGAAGGAAAGCAGCCCCAGTGGCTGCCCTGCCTGCTCACAGCACTCCCACCCCATGCACTCCTGCACCGAGCTGCTAACAAGCAAGCAGCAAGGAGGAACAAGAGTATTCCATTTCTTCTTTGACCTTGAATAACCCAACCCCCCATTTGGGAAAACGAACACAGAACCATAACAAAGAGCATTTATAAGGCAGAACAAGGACTCACAAGCAGAGCACTCCACACTTGGAACCACCAACCTGCACACACTGTGCCTTCATCCACTCTTTATCCTGCTCAGCTGGGCTGAAATCTACCTGCACAGCCCCTGGAGCACAGGCTGAAGTTGATGGAAGGGCTACACCCCAGGTAGCAGGGCTTGCTCTCCCCATGCCAGCAGCAGACGAAGTGAAGCATGCCCCAGCAAAACCTTGTTATTCCTGGCTGCTCATACTCATCCTACCAGAGTACAGCAGCAGAGGTGGTGATTTTAGGGACTCCAGTCCTGAAAGTGTCAAACCTTTAATTTATTGCTAGCTCATCCCTAAGTTCTGCTTTTCACTGATTGCCATCCAAGAGACAGACAAAGGACAACATGAGGCTGGCGCAGAAACTGGAATGGGAGAGAGACCAAAGTCAGTGGCATTACAAGGCTTGTGGTACACAGTCCTGTGTTTATGAAGGGCTCATCCTCACTGGGTAAGTGTGTGAATTCCCAGGCTCACAACTGGTGCCACACGATGACAATCTCCCCAGTGAATTAAAATAATTACTCTTCTAATTTGCTCCCAGACTCTGCTAAACCCTCTGGAGCCTTGAGGAAAGCCCCAGGTTCTTCCACGCCTTCTGTTAGTGTAGGCAGGCACTTTAAAGTGAATAATTCTGTATTTAATCATTACAAAGGAAAATTTCACTGCTGGATATTTCACTGCTGGATAGGGATGTCCCAGGACGCTGGGCAGGATTAACCACACTGAGCAGATCCCTGTGCAGGGAGGCAAATACACAGGACAGCCCACATGACTTGGAGTGGAATTTGGCATCCATGCAGTCCTGAAGTTCTCATTTGCTAGAAGAGTTGAAAACACAAGGGATCCAGCAAGAGGAAAACGTAAAGGCAACAAACAGCCTTTGAGCTACCATCAAACAGCAACATCAAACACATTAAATTAGATTGAGACCATCTTTCCTACTTGATCAGCTGTCACAAGGCATTCAAAAACATTCTTTGGGATCTACTGGCTGACATAAGCCAAGTTTTCCTGGATGGATGGGCCTCAAGGACATTATTCTGAGGTATGCTTACAGCAAGGTCCCCAGGATGAGTGGCAGCATCAATACAGACACCAGTAGCTGCTCAAGACTTACAACTAATTTTGGAGTAGCTTATAAGTAATCATAAAGCATTGGAACTTTCACTGTGCAGCACTGACAGCAAAGCAGCAAGGTTCCAGGCTGCAGCACATGAGAATTTGCTCAAATGCAACAGTTATAAGCACAGAAATAAAGGAAGAAACTACTTACCTTTAGGAGGCCTCAAGTAGGCAGAGATCTCCAGCAAGATCCCCTTACCTCCCTTGCCAACCCTTAAATGAGGGCTGAGAAGGGGAGGATCCTGGCTTCATCCTTTCTGATCACTCAGGTTCATTGCATGCACCTGAGCTCCCCTGGGCTAGCCCTGCCTTCCCACCAGGTGCTCCATCACTGCTTCAGGCTATGACTCAGCATTTCTGCTACATCATCTAATACGCTACAAATGAGGTCAAATATACATAGATTCTATTAGTTTTAATTACAGTAAGATGAAACAAACTGAAATATACCGAGAGTCCTTGGAGGGTTTTGTTTTGCAGAACAGAAATTCCAGAAAGGTTCAAAATAAAAATCAGAACTGAAGTTTGAGGAAGTTGCTTTGGAAAGGCAGTGAGCCCACAGCCAGTATGGCATGCTCAGTCTGGTGGATGCTCTCAACCCGACAGCAGTCATTCTCCTAGGACCAAAGTGCATCATACGACAACATAAAATGTATAACCCCAAAACAAGTCTCATACATGCACATAAAAAAGCAGCTAAAATTCCATTTTTTCTGTCAAATTAAAACAAGGATCTACTACTTTCCTATGGTGGATGGGTGCCATTAGTTTCAACTATGCCACTTCACACCTTTCACTGAAATAACTTCCATTTCAGGTAGAGCCTTGCCCAGATAGATGTGATTTCCCTAAATTTTGTGCCTAGTGTTTCCCACGGGAAGGTTTTAGGTATCTTCCACTTGATGCTGCACTGAAATCCTCCCACCTGCTCTTCAGACCCTGTCACTGGGATGGCGAAGGGAAGGCAATGCCTGAGCACCTGTGGCTGCAGTGCCTCCAGGATGGGAACATGACATTGGCAACAGAGAAGTGCCAACCTGCTGGCCTCTGAGCCTGCTGAGGTATAGTTGAGAAAGATGGCTATTTCCCATTGCAGCCTTGTTAGAAGTGGTATCCAGCAACAAGAGGTATTGATCAGCAAACATCCATTCAAGACAAATTTCTTATTTTTCTAATGAGGACTATTTCTTGGAAATTTACACAAATCCTTTATACTTTCTCAGGCCAGTGAGTTTACAATTAATGACAGCCAAATGCACAAATTTCTGCAGCCTACCTAAACCAGAAAGACAGAATAATTGTTTTTCCCTACTTCTACTCTATTTTCTTTTTCTGCTCTTGAGTCAAGCCTTGGCTTTCTTCCTCAGGCAGAACTGCTGTTAGCTCAGCACGAAGACCTGAAGGAAGAGGGCTTTGGACAGATTTCAGTTATGTTGAGAAATATAAATAAATAAAATACCGAACCAAACCAAACCAAACCCAACAACGAAGAAAGAAAAAATATTCCAATTCCCTAAGTTACATTACTGGTTATATAACCAATCTCTGTGGTTATACTTATGCTCCTATAAACAGAAAATAGCCCTGAAACAGAGGCCTAAAAATGATGAGCGGAGTGAGGATGGTGACCACCAGCCTCTGGGACCACGAGGTGGGTGGTGGTGACACTCAGCACGGGGATGAGGACATCTGGTCGTAGTCGGGGCACTTGAGCAGAGCCGGGTAGCTGCTGTTCATCTGCAGAGATGCCTCACTGGAGATGTCTGACGGGCTGCGGCCCCGCGCCCATGCATCTGGGTGCAGGAATTGCCCCGAGTAGTCAGAGCAGTTGCTCAGACGGGGACGGTAGAAGCCAGGGTGAGGTCGGTAAATGTCCTCAGCGGTGTATCGCTTCATGAACAGGTACACAGACATCACCCCAGCGCTCTGTAAGGGAGAGAAGAAAGATGAATGGCTTTCTTTGCCCTGCTGATGGCTTGCAAGCACGTAAAGGAAAGTCGCCTCCCTGCCCTGTGGCGAACACAGCAGCCCAAACCCATCTCCTGCTCCTCCACATGCAAGCCCCACATCAAATCATGGTTGACTTACACCCTTACTGCCCTCTTTTTCTCCCAGCCTCAATGCCCATGCCAGTGCTCAGTGGCTAAGAACAGACAGAACTCTTTACAGGGATGTCTCAGAGCTGCCAGTACCTCTGTGAGAAGGAATGAGATGGCAGAGAATGCGAATGACCAGCCGTATTTGTAATTGAAGAATGTCTCCGAGTCCTTGGTCCTATTGAGCATCTCATCATTAATGCTGGATATGTAGAGGACCAGCCCCACCACCAGGGACAGACCTGGGAGAACCAAGGAGGAAGAGAGTGAGAAACATATTGGGGTTGAAGCTGGTGAAGCAGCACCTACCTTTATGAGCAGAGTGGGCAGGTGAAACTCTGGAACTGTGAAATTGTGCTTGAAATAACTGGGAAAGGAGGACTACCAAGGGAAAACCTTGCCCAGCAGAACTCACCTGACAGGATGAAGAATATCCCAGACACGAAGGCGAGGATGGTCCTGTGTGGCCGCACGTGACCAATGTTGCTCAGGATGAAGCCGATGAACATGAAGAAGAGGCTGACCAGAGGGAAGGGGGTGGCAGAGCGGATCATCTCTGATGGGACAGGAGCAGAGGAAAACGGGGACAGATCAGCACCCTATGTCCTGCCCACGCTGCATGAGCCCCTGGCACAGGTTCCTCTCTCCTATGTGTCTTTGCTAATGAGCTGAGTGAAACACCTATTAAAATTTGCATTTCTGGGAGCTTTCATGTGAAGTGTTAGAGAACACCAGAAAAAAAAAACAAAAAAACAGACATTGGAACCTGCATTTTTTCACATAGAAACTGTTGATGCATCCCTGCTTGAAGCACCCTCAGGGAACCAGGAGCTTGTACAACAAGGGCACAAAGGGTTTTATTGGGGTGGTCTCTAAGGGCCCTTTGGTGCCCTGCAGATTACAAGTTCCCCACCAAGTCACTTACTCAGGACATTGACTGTGGATTCAGACGTCAGCTGGATGTTCATGGGCATGACGTATTCTATAGTGAAGCACCGGCCACGTTCCTCACCTGCAGCAAAGAGAGACAGAGCCAGGCCTGCAGCATGCCCATCTATTTGGTTTTGGTGGGGAATGAAGTGACTTTCAAATTAATTTCATCGCATGGAGGAAAACAGCCATGCTGTTTAGTGCTGCTTGCATCTCAGTGTTTGTGTTTGGTGCTGAAGAAATCCACTGGTTGCTACTGTCACTCTGCAAGAGCAGCTGCCCAGCTTTCAGGTGTCACTGCTAAAGGAGTGACAGCAGGATGTGACCCCCAGGTGCCAGCACTTGCTCAGGAAAGCATCAGCTGATCCAATCCCACACCGAACAGAATGGTGCTAAGATCCCCGTGGTTGCAGTACTTCCATGTGTAATCTTGGGGTGAATTTGTTCTGGGAGCTCCAAACTTCATCCTGGGTTCTGGGATTTCCTTAGACCTCAAAACACTGAGGGCATCCTGAGGGCAGGGGGTCTGGGGTCACCTGGGAGCACACACTGGTGCCCCTCCCTCCTGTCAATTCTGGATCTGTGCAGCCAACTCCCATTCACTTTGGCTTTGTCTGACCCACATCACTTTGCCAAAAGCAGCATGAAATGAGGGAATGTTTCAGCTGAGCCGAATCCCAATTTTGCAGGGACAAAACAGTGAGTTTGGGCAGCTGCCCAGGCACTGCAATGGGACGAGAGGTTGTGGCAGCACAGCAAACTCTGCAGACCTACGTGCTGGGACAGATTTATCCACCTTACTGGAGTGCTTACCAGGCGCTGTGCCTGACTTTGGAAGCAAAATAGCACATTAGGAGGGGGGCATGATGGAGGAGGAGGCCGTACCTGCCAGGAAGCAGACCCTCCAGAGCCCCGCGTGCAGCGACAGCTTGATTTCAGCCGACTGGTTCTGGGGCTGGACGATGCCTTCTTCCAGGTAGAGCCAGTAGTCGGTGCTGACAGAGATGCCCAGCAGGCCGAGGCCGCAGACGGCGAACACGCTGCTGAGCAGGGTCAGCGCCTTCCTGCTGCAGGCGCTCATCCCCAGAAGCATGGGGGGATGTGTGGGCAGAGGGGCTGCGGCCGCCGGCGCCCACCGTGTCGCTTCTGTAGGAATAGAATTGACAAAAGCTTTGCTTTGGTGTTGGATGAGCTGATGTAAGCCATTAAAGAAAGCACAGGATGTGCTGATGGATGAGGAACGCGAACTGCCTCCCAGCGAACTGCCTCCCAGCTACGGTGGGCCTACGATGGCTGTGGGTGAGCGGAGCGGCCAAGCTGGCAGCAAGCAGCTGGGTCAGGGCAGGATCCCTGCTGCTCAGCCACAGCCCGTACTTCCCACCCAGACTTAGCCAAATCTCAGCACCCAAATGCTCCCACAAGTGGCAGTGAGCCATGCAGCCTCAGCATGGGAGCTGTTGAGGCTTGAAGGCAATGCGGGTCACCACCACATCCTCACCACACTGCCAGCTTTCCTTTCTATGGTTAAAAGCCATAGGCACCAGTGTATGAACAGAGCTGGAAGATGGGAAAACAGGACTGAAGTGCTGCTGGGAGACCCGCTGAGTCTTGAGAGGGAAGGAGAGAGGCTTTTGTTATTGCATACCCCCAGGGAGCAAGCAGACAAGTACATATTGCTAGGAAGCAGATGTATTTGCACCCTCAAGTGCTGCAGCAGCTCTGACAGCCCTCTCCCATACGAAATCAAGATTTGGCTCTTCCTATGTTCACACTGAGCCGTTTCCCAGAAGGTACCGACCTACGGGAAGGGGAGAGCTGTCATTTACAGACAGCCCAAGCAAACGTTCCAGCTCATGTTCCTGCAAGCTTTCTACCTTTGCTAGAGATCTATTTTTAAGGTTTTTATCTATCTGCACCTCCCATAGCCCAGCAGCCATAAGGACAATCTTGCTGTCAAGGGAATGGACCCACACAGAGCTGAAGAAGTTGGGACAACACTCCAGAGCTTTATGGGGTGGTAATGTGCCCCATCCCTGCACAGGTCCAGTAATACAACCATGCAAAGCACACCTCCCCTGGCTCATCCCCCTTCTCCCTAACTTGGAACTCTATTTTCTAGTTGCCACTTGAAAGTGAAGAGTGTTTCTGCTACAGAATGCCTCATCCTTCTTGATATTTTGGAGCCAAAATGGTAAAAGGAGCAGGAATCTATTCTTGGCAAATGTATCATTAACAAATTCCTTTTTGGTGTTGTTGCTATCAAGAAGCCAAAAATCAAAGTAGGGAATATGTGAAATTCCAGGTAAAGCTTCATAGAGAGAAACAGTTACGTACATGACTCCCTTGTTATTTATCAACACCAGGGATTAGGAAATATACTGAATTGGCACCATTTATAGTGGTCACTGGGACTGATGTTAGCCACAGGAAGGGACTTGGGCAGTGGAATCACACCTCTCAACTGTCCCATTTCTTTTTGCTCTCACACTTCAATTTCCATGTAATCATGGGTTCATCATAGCGCCACTTGCTGCTGCCTTGCTGGCAAATTACATCAGACCTGATGAAGTGAGGCCGAGGAATGGTGCCATTCAGAACAGTGCTTCCCTGCGTCCAGTGCTGGTGGAATCAGCCAGGCTCCCAAGAGAAAGCTGTCCCAAGGACACAAAGAGGATTGATTTTCAGCAGGGATTTAGTCCCCAGTAACCTTTACAAATTGTGTTATGCTTCATACTGCTGAAAAGGTGATGCTGTTCGGTTTCCAGCTGTGTCTGTATTTTAAATGAACATAGTCTTGGAGGTTTGCAAGAAGGAGGACCTCAGAACTGCTCCTGCTCCTTCAACCACACAGTGACCACTGGTTGTAGCCAGGTAATGCTGAAGGCAGTCTGCACTGCAATCCGCAGTCCTCATAAGGAATTTTCTTACTGTCTTGGAGCTTCAGCTTCTGATGGAAGTGTTCATGCCCCTCACTGGAACTGAGCCCTGAAAAGACTGAAGTGGGCATTGGCAGTGCTCCTGACACAGCTCAGTCAGGTCCAGCAGTGACATGAGATCCTGCTCCAACTTCACAGAAAGAAAACATTGTCCTCCCCTGGGCTGCGTGGATGGATTGGGAAAAGTCAAGGTCACCTGGGCAGGGTGAGCTGTGCCAGTGCATCCTTGCTCATGAGCTCAGTGTAAGGCTGTGCTCCTTGCTTGCAAGGCTGAGGCATGCAGAGGAGGCAGCTATGGATCTCCTCCAGGCTGGGGCAGTGTTTCCCACCTGCTGACATTTGTGGTGAGGGGAAGCACAGACAGGGTTATCAGAGATGATGAGAGGGAAGGTTTGGTTTGCAGAGGGGTGCTGGGTTCAGCATAAGCCTGTGTCTGTCATGGAAAAGCCACTCTGCTCCCCGCTGCTGGCAAAGCAGAGCAAAGAGAGGTTAAGGCACAGCCCTGGAGCAGTGGGAGAGGCTGAGGAGAACAAAAGGTGGAGGAATGAAGCTTGGAAAATGGATAGGAAACCCATTGAGTGCGTGAGAGAGGTACAAAGAACATCAGGGAACAGCACGAGAAGAGCGTGAGCTGTGATGGAGCTGAGCTGAAAGGCAGCACGCACCAAACTGCGATGAAGAAACTGGGCTATAGCTAAAAATACAGGGCCTTCAAGCAGCACAACCTGCTGCTCAGGGAGCAGTGCAGGGCAAGAACAAATGGGCCAAAGAGAGGGGTTCACTTAATGCAAACCACAGCCCAGGGCAGGTGGTTGCTGTCCTTTGGGCAGCCCTACATCATGCTGCTCCCTCTGGGTGAACCCCTAAGAGCCCAGCTTGGTCCTTTGCAACCCTAAAGCAGTAGAGAAGTGGTAGCAAAGCAGCATAGCAGTTCTCACCGAGCTCACAAGGCATGTCCCCAGCTGGTGCTCTGGGATGGCTGTAGGGATGGAGCCAGGCTGCAGTGTGGATCCCATGAGCAGATATTACGGGGAAGGAGAAATACATAAGGAAGCTTTACAGAGCTGCACTGCTGTCACAAAGAAATGTGTCGGCTCTGTTTCTGAGAAAGAAATTACATATTGGAAAAATTAAGTACAGAAATAAATCTTTCGGATGTGGAGGAGGGTTAGCCTGATAGTAAGAAACAAAGCAGCCCAGCTCATGGCAATGTGAACCAGCGCCAGTAAGCGCTCCATCCAGCAGCCATAAACTTCAGAAGGATCGATACCAGACCTGAAAGCTTCCCATGGCTGCTAACAGCACTGCCAGCACGGCGATGGCTGTCACCGCAGGATGGAAACACGAGCATCGACCGCATCGAGCACACTGGGCTCACAGGCTCTTAAGGGAGCTGTTTGGATTGCATTAAAAAACAGAAGGCTGTTAATGAGTTATTTAAACCTCGTTTAAGCCACGCCAGTGACAGTCCTATCAATTTTTCGCTTGTTGGCAGGTATAAAGAGCACCTGAAAAATATTTAGAATTAAAAATATACAACCGTCACATTGCATTGGTCACCACCAACACACATTATGATGGGGTCACTTAGGATTTGTCCTTTACCTACCCTTTCTGTGTGGGCCAGGCAAGGATGAGTGCAACTGAGCCCACCTTCAGCTTGAGAACCAAAGGCAATGGGACAAAATGATACCCCGGGGTCAAAGGAGCAGCAGCTGAGATTTACCTCCATCCCCAGCC
Organism: Perdix hodgsoniae; assembly: GCA_035772895.1. Lineage (NCBI taxonomy): Eukaryota > Metazoa > Chordata > Aves > Galliformes > Phasianidae > Perdix > Perdix hodgsoniae. The sequence continues at coordinate 5,777,650 of JAPSGF010000021.1, read as the reverse complement.
CTCTGACCAGACGCTTTCCCGAGCCACTGTGGCTCCATGCCAGCTCAGTCCCACTAATGGCTTCAGATGATGCCAACAACTTCCAACAAATAAAACCATCGATCCAGTGGTCCCCCCCGGCCCAGCACAGCCTGTCTGCGTGCAGCCATATCCCCAAACCCTCAAGCTGAGCATTTCCTCCGTATAAGCAGCAGCACACACGTCTCTCTCCTTGGCACTTTACAGCTCTTACCTCATTTAACCCCAGCTGATAGAAAGTTTCACAGTGTAGCAGCTCAGGCTCTGAAGGGGAATCGCTGGAGGATGACCCTGGTTGGCGCTTTGGGTGTTGGGTGCCCCAGAGGAGCTCTGTGCTCTATTGCAACGTCCTGCACATGGAGGAGCTGGCTTGGCCAGCTGCTCACCCCACACCCAACAGATGGGAGGTTTGTCTAATGGAATACTGAATCTTCAGCACTTGGTTCTTGCTCACTTCCATGTATCATTCAATACAGCACAAAGTCCTGCAATGGTATTGAGTATTAAAAAAGGAGAAGAAACCTCTTCCTTGCATTTGAGAGCTTTTCAGTGTCTCCAGTCCCAACCACTGTTGAGTGGGGCCAGCACCCCCATTTCCTCCTTCTCCCTTTAGTGGCAATGCATGGCAGCATGAGCTAAATTAAGCAGTGCTGGGAGGAAAAAATAGCATCATGAGCTAATTAAAGCCTTTTCTCCCCCCCTGTGCTGGGATGGGTGACCCCAGTACCTGTGGATCAGGAGGAGCTCCTGTTCTGCTCCCCTCCACAGTGCGTGCAGCTGCATGGCTCTAATGGGGATTTTCTGCATGCCAGAGAAAAAAAGGGGCACGGCAGGGATGGGTTGTCAGGTGGACTTGATCTTAGAGGTCTTTTCCATCCTTAATGATGCCAAGATTCTAAGTTTGGCTCCATCTTCACATAGGGAAGGCCTTTGCTTCATGTAGCTCATTATGTTCAATAGTGAGGCTATGTGACATTGAAATATGTAATAAGCAGCACCTCTCCTCCACCTCTGTAGTGATCAGGTGTCTTCTGCCCTGTTTTGCCTGTAAGGCGTTTTGCAGACAGCACTGTACAGCAGTTGACACAGATGACAATGACACAGATATCATTTTCCCCTTCAGCCGTTTTCCCTTTCCCTCAGCTGCAGAGAAAGGAGCAGTTTGGTGCTGATCTATTGCCTGCCTGCTGCCCACCTCTCCTGTGCTTGAGGAGAAACACACTGCTCCCCAGCAGCAGCTCCAGCATCAGGATGATTTAGCGCAACTTCCCAAATCACTCAGCTTTCTAGGTCAGGTTTGCTGTGTTGCTTTTCACCATCTGCAGCTTCCAGGGTATCCCAGCATAAACAAGAGAGAGAGCAGCCTTCTGCTGAACACCAGGTCAGGGCAGCTTTTAGCACCCCGAGAGCCACCAGTCCCAAACTGCCATGGGCTGAGCTGGGAACGGCAAGAAAAAGCAGGGATGTGCTTGCTGAGCATCATGGCAGCATGTGGGACATGGCACTCACTGAGTGACTTTGTCCTGGGGACTGAGTACAAAAATGATGATCTGCAAGCTGTCCTGGGTCAGTGGTTGCCATCTGTTGTAGTGTTCCAATAATGCTCCTCAGTGTGGCTATAAGCACAGCTCCAGTGAGGTTTTCCACTGATGAGCAGACACAATTCCTTTATAATGCAGGAAAAGCAGCAAGCCTCATCTTCCGAAGGGACCAGACAGACCTCTCTCACCTGTAACAGCATATTTTCTGAGCCTGGCAATGCATTAGAGTGGCTCTTTGAGAAATCCCATGTTCACAGTAAATATTTTACTGCAAATGTCAGAAGTTTGTGGCTGCACAGTAATACAAATGGCTGTGATTTTGATTATCGCATTTCTAGAGCACACCTAGAATCCAACATCCCCCTTAATTTCAGCAAGATTAAGGCCCTTGGGTAAATTTTGGGTCTAGACTGCACCACACAGTCATTTTAAATACGTCACCCCACAACCAGGGCTGTACATCTTCCCAGCTGCCTTACAAAGATGCTCCTGGCACCCGCAGGAGCTGCACACTTGTGCAGATCACAGTGCTCTGATAGCGCTAAAGCCTTTGCAGGCTTGTGCATTATTTCTCTTTCTTATCTTCTATTCACTTCCCTCTGCACAACAGAAGCTGTAGCTGCAAATGCGGTGGGACAGACGCAGCCAGATGGGGATTCATTTGCCTCAATGAATACATTCAGCAGCTACTCTAATACAAGAAGGAGCTGGGGAAACAAGCACAGAAACCTTCTCCCTGTACCCTGGATGCCACGTGGAGCTGCTGCACATTGGCTGAGGTGAGGCAGCGGTGATGGGGCTGCTGGGCTCTTCTATGGCTCGTGATGATTGAAGCAGTGCCCTACAGTGAACCCAAAGGGCAGCTGAGATGGAGATGTGGGGACAATCCTGCAAAGCTCCCTGCTCCCTGCTGGGGTCACGCCACCAGCACCCACTGCTATCACATGAAATTCAGCTAAAAATCCTCCTTTTTGACATTCCTACTGAATTTGTGCTGCTTTTGCTGTCCTCACCAAAGGTTTACCTGCACCGTTCAACCTCCTCAGAGCCCTCTGCACACAGAAGTTTGGGGTGCATGGGGGACAGTGATGAGGACAGGTCAGAGCTGCTCTCCAGACACCACCACTGCTCTGTGCACCCTGAGCACTGCCACACATCAGGGGCTGATAAAGTTCCTCACAATGCCAAGCAATTAATCACCAGCCAAACTGTGTGTCAGAGCCCTCAGCTTGCTGCCGGGATGACTGGAATCACACATTTCCATATCCTCTTGTAAGACATGAATAAGGAGCGATGTGGAGCAGCAAAGACAAGCTCCACATCCCTGTGAGCTTTGTTCATATGGCAACACATGATCCAGCGTTTTTTTCCCTTCTTTACTTTACTCCACTTAACGAGCAGGTCAGATTTTCTCACATAGCTGCCCCCTCTGAGGGTTTAACGATCCCAGAAGGCATTGGCAGCCCCTGATTTACGGTGCGTTTTATATTCCCCGTGAAAAATACACGAGGATGGACGTTCAGAAACGACGGGTAAAACGTGAGGATGCTCACCGCGCCCCCGGGCTCTGATCTGCTGGAGTAGAACAGCCCCGGGCTGAGCAGCCTGGATCGGGGTGCCCCGTGTGCAGAACTCAGCCGGAGCTTTCAGCCGGGGCTCCCGTGCCCCCCCACAGCCCGGCACCCCAACAGCGGAGCTGGGGCGGTCCCACACGACGCAGAACGGATCGCTCCGGCACAGCCCGGGGCTCTGCGGCCCCGCACCCACCCCGGTGCCCGCACACAGCCGGGGCCGAGCACGGCTGATTCCAGGGCGGTTCCCCCCGGGATCGGCTCCCACGGTGGATCTGATTCCAACGGGGTTACGGACCATGAACGAATGTAGCACCCTCAAACCCTCCGCTCCGCACTCACACGGCACTTCCCAGATCCCTCCTTCCTCCTCTCAGGCATTAAACTTTCTGGCTTTTCCGTGCATTTCGGGAAACCCCACGAAGCCCCTACCGGGACCGCGTGCCCTCCACCCATCCGTACGGACACAGGAAGGTCCCCGCCGCTCCCGCACTCACCGGCCCCGCAGCGCTGCTCTCCGGCCCCGGGATGTTCCCTCCGCGCTGCGCCGGGAGAGCCCGGGAGGAGCGGGCATCACATGGCGCCGGCGGGGCCAACCCACCGCCCTCCTCCGTGCCCCTTCCCCCCCCCCCCCCCTTCCTCCTCCTTTTCCTCCAGCCATCCCTCCGTTCTTCCTCCCCCCCTTCTCCATTCAACCTCCTTTCTTTCTTCCAATCACCTTTCCTCCATCCCTCCTTTCTTCTCTCCATCCTCCCTTCCCTCCTTTCACCACCTCTTCCTGCTCCCTTTTATCCTTCCTTTTCTCATTCCTCCCTCTTCTTTCACCTTTTTCCTTGACTCCCTCTCTTTCCCTCTACTCACCTTTTTTTTACTCCCTACCTCTTCCCTTTCTCATCCTTTCCCTCCATGCCCTCTCTCTCATCCCATTCCTGGGACCTGGCTGTGCCACCTGAGACACCACTCACCTAGAAGCTGAGAAGGGAAAATCTGTCTGCAACCACCGGAGTCAAACAAGCTCAGGTCTGAGGACACGCAGCCAACAGGGATGATTGGAGGGCACAAAGCCAGCACATTGGAGAAAGCCAGCTTGGCAGGAACAAGACCAAGGTGGAGAAAGCCAGGGCTAAAGGAGAAAGGGACAAAGGGGCACATGCTGCAGACCCTGGAAAGCACAGCCAGGCTGAGTGATTCAGCCAAAACACACGGAAAATGAGTCCAGAGCCAGGAATGAGGACATGGCTCTGTCAGGGTGCCCAGCAATGGGACACCACCTCAGATACAGCAGGAAGGACACAGAGCTTGTGCTGTGCAGGTGCTTGATGAGGGCAGCTCTTTGCTGTCACCTCCAGTGCTCCACAGGGGAACATGGCACAGAACTGCCTCTGTGCAGGGCTTTGAGGGCCTTTGTCCCCTGGCTGGTCCTGGCCATGACAGCAGTGACACAGGGCACAGCTACCTGGGATGGCTGCAAGGAAGGTCTCCCAGCAGAAAAATAACAAAAGCAATTTGTTAATTACAAGTCTAATAAATTCAGTCTCTAAGAAATACTGGGTCACGCTTTCTGCACATGCATTGTCCCAGCTGTACTTCCCCACTCCTCAGTGCTGGGCTATAGCATGGCACAACTCCATCCAACATGTCCCCAGCCAGCAAAGCACCAACAGCTCAAATGGAATAATTCAAAATAAAGTGAGATATGAGGTGCAGAGGAGGTGTTGGCTGGATAACTCATCTGAAATCAATGGAGCCGCACGCTCCGGCTTGTTGAGCTCTGTTTTGATTTACAGCAGTAATAAAAGCTGATGCAGGTGTCTAAGTTTTGATTTTTCCAGCCAGAATGTGGCAAAGCATAACACAGCCAACACCTTTCAAACAACAAATCCAAACCCATTTTCTCCAGAACAGAACTGCTGTGTGATCTGCTTGGGCACTGGGCAGGGTTGTTTGAACAGGAAAAAGGCTGCAGTGTGAGCAGCCAGTGACATAATTAACCAGCACAGTGTAAGAGGCCCCCAGCAGCCATGCATATAATCAATTAGAAATACACATTTTGGGCCTCAGACTCTTTTTTTCCCACCCCCCTCTGTTTCCATGCAGATGTACTTAGGCTAAAGCACTATGATGGATTTTCCACTGCTGCTCATCTCACGGTGTGAGCCAGGACCAGGTGTGAGAGGCACCCAAAGCAGCACAGCAGAGCTCTCCATGCAACTGTGTCCCCACTGATTGCAAAAAGCAGTGAGGACCAGGAGAAAACCCCTCCTGCAGCAGCAGGCCCAGACGCCTTGCATTTCAGCATCCCTAAAAAAATTCTCTTTGCCCTCTCCACTGTTTCCCTGCTTTAATTCAATTCTCCCCTTACCCCTGTGCTCCTGTCCAGGAGAGCTTAGAGTTCATTGTGCAGCCCTGTAAGTGAGAGGAGGCAGGTGGGATCTGGCACAGCAGGTGATGGTGCAACCAAAACAGCTGGCTCTGATCCTTTCGTTTATGCACTGAATGAGGACACTTTCTGCAGAAGGAAATGAGGGCTGCTGCTGCACCTGTCCTTACACCAGAAGAAAGAGCCCTGGGTGGGTGCAAAGTTGTACTTTATGGTCACTTCTTCTGGCTTGGCAGTATTGGTCCTAGACAGCTCCCATCTCCTTTTGGCTCTCAGTGTTGAACTGCTGCAGTGATGTCCTCAGGGAACCTTTCTGACAGTCATTTCCTTTCTAGCAGAGATAACAACAAAGGATACAGGACATCATCCAGCAAATGGTCCCAACATCTTGTCTGACATTGAAGGGCCACAGAATGATGGAGACCCTCTGGCTTCCCTCTGCTCCCTCCAATTTGCTGAATTATTCAGCCCTGCTCTGCAGGAGGATAAGGAGGAGCCCCAGGAGCTGCCCTGTGCACACAGTGACACCTGGTATGGTGATGGGCAGCAGCCACCAACCGGGGGGGTCAGCAGCATTTTGGGTGCAGGAAGGAAAAAGCCATACCAGCCCCAAATTGCAGCTTGTGCCCTAGGAAAGAAGGCTGGTAGATGCAGAGACCAGGCACCCCAGCTCCCCAAGGAGCCTACAGCAGCTGAGAAAATCTCAAAATGGAGGCTGCTGAGATGCTCCCCTGTGAAATTTGGGAAAATGCACAGTACCAAAGGACACCGGCAGCTGCCAGGTCCCTGTTGGGTGGGGGGGTTCCTGCACGCTGCTCACACTGCAGTAAATTCAAGGCATCAGCTCTGGCACAGCCCTGAGCTCAGCCCACAGTGTTGGAGCTGCAGGGGGAGAAGCACATGGAGAGGGGAGGCTCTATTTTTAGCTCCGCACCCACACACCGTGAGAAAGCTTAAAAATAGATATAGATTAAAAAGAAAAAAAAAAAAAAAGCAGAGCCTTTGGGAGACAGCCTCCCAAGGGGCTTTGACTCATGGGGTAACAGGCGCACGTGGCAAAGGAAGTTACGCTCTTTATTTAAAATAAAACACCCTCTGTAATCCTGTGGGCCCCATTTGAGCTGATGAGAGCTGAGGCTGTGTATCCTCCAGCCCCACGTGGCCCTGGGAGGGGATGTGAATGGCCCTGCAGAGGTTGTGGTGTGGGAAGTGTTTTAGAGGGCACTCATTAAAGCCTCAATGCATTTGTATGTGTGATTTGTATTGTGCTGGGATTTGTTACTCTTTTAATGATGTTAGGGTCAAGCAGGCACAAGAGCACTGAATGAGGTATCCCAGAAGGGTCAGGAGCTGAGCCAAGCTCTCATCGCTGTCCTGAGCTCTTTCCTCCCTTCTGCTCTCAATGTCACCACTGGCAGCTTTCACCATAGAACCACAGAGTGGTGGGGTTGGGAAGGGCCTCACAGTTTGCCTGGATCCATCCCTACCATGGGCTGGCTGCCCCCCAACACAGGCTGTCCTGGGCCCCTCCATGGCCTCGGGCACCTCCAGGGATGGGCACCCACAGCTCTGTGCAGTGCCATGGCCTCACTGCCCACTGAGGGAAGAATCTCCCTCCTCACACCTGACCTGAATCTCCCTCTGGCAGTCAGGGGGTGCCATCCCCAGGGCAGTGAATGCAGCAAACCCCTTTGGAAGGAGGCAGTGTTGATTCATTTCCCATCAGATCTGCCTTGTTTCACCCTCTCCTCTGGGAAAAACACCCTAAAGGAAGCCACGTGGCCAGCTCTGAGGGTGCAGATCACTTCTCTCCGCCCCTGGTCGGATCCCTGCCACTCTTTGGGAAGGTGACAGACACCTGGTGCCATCGGGGAAAGCATCTGGCCACATCCCTCCTGAGCCCCTCCTCGGTTCATCTCCACAGGGCTGACTATGGATTTTTCCAGCACAGCAGCAATGATGCCTCCGAAGAACCAGGTGGGATTCTAATTACCCTGCAGTAATTAATGCAACCATCACTTTAGCTACGCTAGCAGTTTGCGGAGAGGTGGTTCTATTTCTTACACACGTACCAACACTGCAAAAATCCTCTGGGCTGGTGAAGCCAAGCACCCACAGCCCCATTGGAATGGCCGAGGGGATGGGATGGATGTGGGCACACCCTGTGGTGCCCCCAGCTCTGGGCTGTGTGCTGCAGGGAGCACCAAGGCTGGGAGGAGAGCTTGGCATTGGCTGCAGAGAAGTCGTGTGCATCAGATGGAGCTGAGCAGTGGGTGGCAACCTGGAAATGCTGTTTCCACTGAAAAATAAAATAAAATAAAGTGAATGGATTTCATGCATTCCTTTGGGCAAAGTCAGCCAGATTTTTCTGCAAATTAAACTAACTCAATTACTGAGTTAGCACAAGATGCAATATGTCTGAGAGCCAGCAGAGAAAGAATGCGTCCGTCAAGTTGTCGCAGTGTTTGTACACGGCTTCCAAACCTTGAAAATAAAATGACATCAGCCCCAACAGGGGGAGCACTAGGCTGGGGTGCAGGAAACCCAGGAGCTGCTATTCCACCCCTAACTCCCTTTGTCATAACAGCAGCACTTGCACCAGATCTGCAGGCTGTCTGTACACACACCCCCTTTTTCCCCAGTTAAGCCTCTTGTTCTCTTGATTTATTAACAGGAATTTAACAAGGGCTCAGATTCTGTGTGTGAGGGTTTCAGTCCAGTAGGATTCTGCTCTGGATCCCAGTGAGGCCCATGGCTGATGGTAGCACGGAGCATCCACACCAGAGCATCTGCACAGCTCATTTGGAAATGAATTCCCATCAAAGCAGAGCAAACTCTTGCAACGTAACGATCAGTATTTTTATTTGCACACACTTGCTTTGAAACTACAATTCATATTTAACAAAAGTGTTTCATGCAAACAAAGACTGAAGATCTTGAGGAATAAGAAAAAAAAATAAAAAGAAAAAAATAAAAAGAAAGCTGTAATTTATACACCAGTTTTGCCCACTACACTTCCAATGTGGTTTTTCTGATTTTTAGAAAGGTCAGTGGTGTCTCCCAGTTTCCTGGTAGCATCTTGCAGAAAAATAAATGATGAGAAAATAAATAATGTTCTCCTCTTTGTAAATACAAGCTTTGGGTATTAAAACAACATCGAAAAATATGAATGAGCTCAAGGTAGCATGGCTCCTTCTTTAAATAAAGGATAGCATTGAAACAACATGCAATCATTTCAAATGTTTCAGGTGTGTTCTGCATCACTGTGCAAAATCAAACATGAGTTGGGATCACCCCAAATGTGTTCAAAAGAGCTGGTATGCTTCAGGTTGTTGAAATTATTTTTCTTACATTCATTTTAATAACGCACGAGAGCTGATGATGGGCTCTGTGGGCTGGGGCTGTTCTGGGCAGGGTGGGAGATGTGGGGCTGTGGGGAGAACTGCTGGGACTGGGAGCAGGACGGGATCCAGTGAAGCTGTGGAGCACTGGCTGGGCTCTGGGCACTGTGGGCTTCCCCTGCTGCCTTGCTCCAAGACAGCAGCACTCCGGACCCTGGGAAGATCAAACACTGCATCACTGCCAGCAACAGCTTTGCTTCCCTGTGACTGGGAGGAATACTGCTGTACTGCTTCCAATAATTGATGGGAAAAGGTTTATAAATCACAGAGACCTCATTTCCCTCTCTGTTAAGGTGTTCCTGTCACCAACACTTCTGGCTTTTAAATTTGGACTGTGGTGTCACGCAGAAGCAACAGAAAAGCATGAGGATATACGACATAGGAACACACTAAAATCTCACTGGAATAAAACTGTCTCAGATGGAGCAGCTGCATAACAAATATCACTCCTCCTCCAGCAGGAGTCAGTACAAACGTTATTAGAAAAGAGCTGTGCTAATGGTATTTACCCATAGGGAATCATATCCCACAACTGTCAGTTCCGATAAGACCTCAATTGACATGGAATCTTCACATTGCACATAGAAATGTCAGTGTTTGGAAAGGAGAGAGCTGCACCGACCCAACCGGTGCGCACCTCCTCCCTCACCCCTCAGCAAAGGCTGCACTCCACGATCTGGAAGAAACGTATCACATCTGTTTGTGTTCTCCTTCAAGTGGTTTCAGTAGAATTACTAAAGTCATACAAAAAAGTAGAAACGCCCCGTGGTACAACCAGTGATACCACCCGAGTTGAATATGCTGATACAATAGTAAAAATGCTAACAATACTTACACAACTCTTTTCAGGTTAAAAGTGCATTAGAAACATGAACTGAGAAGTCCTCACACCCCTGCAGGGCAGTATTATCACCCCTGTTTGGCAAAGGAGTAACTGAGGCAGGGAAGGCGTCAGCCCAGGGGCTCAGCCTCTCTTGTGATTCTCTGGGGAGCAGAAGGGCTGTAGTGCAGGATGGCTCCTTGTTGTAAGGCTGCTGATCACCAATTGCTGCTGGCATGGCCACCGGTTGATATGAAGTCATGTTTATGGAGTCAATTCTTATTCAACTCTTCCACTCAACTACTTTGGGTTCAACTCTTATTCAACTCTTCTACTCAACTACTACATGTAAGCATGTGGACCTGTAGCTCAGAGGCTCTTGTACGGCATTGCAGCTCAGTGCCTGCCTAGCACACAGCACACACACCCTGTAGCTGCCAAGAGATGGAACCTAACTGCACGATCATGCTAATGATGACAAGAACTCAAAGTCATCAAGAACTCAAAAGAGTGGAGTGCTTTTGCTATTGAGTATGAGGGAAAGAAAGGCAGTCCTAATGCCTCGGTTGACAAATGCTCTCTAGGAAGCCACATCTTGTGAGAAGCATTTTATAAATAACACCTGCATTAAAAAACATGGGAAAGTACTTGCTGGATATTTAATGTTTTATGAGGAACAGCCACAAAGCGAGCAGCTCCATTCAGAGGCTGGACCAGCTCCTTACTGCCTGTGAGAGCAGCATGCCACTGCTCTGCCAGCAGCAACCACTTCCAGATGTGCATCCCAGCACAGCTCCTCAGGAGAAACAACCGATTTATTCAGGAACATCTCCTGTTTTTCCCTCCTGCCTCTTTCTGGGCTGGGGAGCTGCACCACATGCTGCTTTTCTTGCTCCACAAACCCATGGCTTTGCTCTACCTCATCGTATTTTCCTTTTCGTAGAACCACAGAATCATTGAGTTGGAGGACATCTAGTCCTAATTTCAGAAGCCCCTCTTTCACATTCCTAAAACACCTGCTGCCTGCTCCTAGCAGGCTTAAACACTGAGAGCTCCCTTATTCCCTCAACATCTGACCTCCACAATCTGCTCAATCTATTATCTTCTACAGCATGACACCCAGACATCCCCAAACTATGGCAGGCTTGTAATAATCAGAAAGACAGAAATACTCGTGAATGCTGCACTAGTCCACATGCTTTATGGCAAACAACATACCATAGTCTTCAGGTATATAATACACAAAGAGGAAAACGAATGCCCAGACTTGGCTGATGACATATTTGCCACTGGATAGTTGAAATATTGTACTCCTAAAATAGGTTAAAATGTTTGAGTGCTGTTTATTTAGGCAACGATCTGGGAAGCTGTTCATTGGGGGATGCCATGTGTCAGCGCTGGGTCCATCCACCATGGGCTGAGCCCTCCGTGGGGATGCTCCAACCTTAGAGCTGTGACCACGAAAGGAGCAGGGTTGGTCACACAACTGGAGTGCTGCAAATCCCAGACGCCAAAGGATGGTTTTGGAAGGCATACGTGGTGCAGGAGCACCGCACAGATGCTTCTGTTCACATCCAACCGCGGTTTGCTCACAGACTGTCCCATGTGCCACGGGGTCACTCCTGCACATCATCGCCATCCAATCTGCAGGACTGGATCTTTCTGGCAGAATCTTTGGCACAGGCTCAATGTTTTTTTGTAATAAAAGATGATTAGAAAGTAGATTCCTCCCCCCCCTCCCGCTCCCACCCTCCGGTTACATATTCTAGTATAAATGTAAGTCTTTTATGGCAAATATCTGACTTTTTGAATATGTTTACATGCTGGAAAAACTGTATTCAGTCTGCATGCAGCAACAGAGACATCATGCTTCTGGCATCGTCATGCACATCTGACAGACAAAGAGTGCCTATGGCTGCTACCATTGACAAGGCAAAAGGGAAAAAAAGGAAAACGCTCCGCCTACTATTTTACATGCTGTAACAAAACCAAAGTAAGCACAAAAATATTTACTGATATTTGAATTAAGATCTTCTGGTAAGTTGTTAAGAGGAAATATCAAAATTTGTATCTAAGTGAGATAGGAGAGGAGAAGATTGCATTAATTACAGTGTTCATCATTGCAAATAAAATCTATTTCCTTCCCTGTACGTAATCAGCAGACATGAAATGAAAGCCTAATTGAAACTTGTATAAAACCTGCAAGTAGAAGTTATTGTTTAAAAGTAGATCTACATTTAAAAAAACAGATGATACCCTAAGTCATTAACAATATCCAAAAACTAGAAAAAAACAACCCAAAACAACAGCGATAAAACATTTAGCTAAACCTAAATGATGTTGTTCAGAACAAGTACTTCCACAGATAAAGCACAATTTGTTTTATAAAACTTTTATAATACTCTGTATGCTTGATATGATTATGTCAATATAGAACTGCTTATTATTAACTCTTATTATTAAGAGTTATTACGAAACATGCAAAATTCATTGCATGAAGCATATGTAAAATGTATTAAATTCCATTCTATCAATAAAACAAGCTTTAGGTGCTTCTTTCAAGCTTGAGTATTGTACAGCCCCAAGTCTTCTGAGTTAAAATTGATTACTGGAGAACTAAATCTCAATTAATTTTCATGAGTTGTTCTGGACAGATCAGGAAGTCACCTGGGATTGCGTTTTTGTTAATTTAGCATACACAATACTTCCTTCAGTTTACTGCCCTATAATGTAGACTACAAACACACGCACGTAAATAAGATGTAAGGGATTACAGTTCTGTTTTACATTCCAGGTTAACAAACTTCATAGTAAAACATTGGTGTTAGTAGAACCAGTCAACAGTGAGCTTGAGGAGTGGTGTAAATGAAATCAACTGAACAAACAATGGCACCCTGGATCACAGAATAATCTCACGGAGATTAAAATTCACAAAAATATTATTAAAATTATTACTATTATTATTATTAAAGACAAAACTTCACCCTCGAGTTTATCACATGCTACTTAGCAAAGATCTAGAGATCTGGCCACTGCCGGAGCGTGTTTAAATTCGGTGTTGCTTACAGGATTGGTTCACGAAGCTTTGGGCTCTCATAGGAATTCATCCCCCCCCCCCTCCCACTCCCAGCTCGTATTTATTTGCCATTTGGTAACAACTGCTTTCCACCACGTTCTGCAATGCCTCTCCTCCCCGGCGCTCTCCCGTCCCATGCGCTGCTCTCCCCATGGCGCCCATAGGAGCAGGGAGCTCTGGTCCCCTGCAAGGACTGAGTACTGGAGGTGCTTCTCAGGTCGGGTCTTGGATTATTTGTAACAGAGGTGGAGTGAAAAACGGAGCAAAAGGACAGTGGGGAGCTACAAAACTACTGAATGTACCAAAAACAGGGAACTTCAGACGGGTCAGTGGAGACTTCTAGTAGGAGAAATGGGCACCGTACGCTAATTTATCTCTCATTAAGACGTTTTGGTTGCAAAGCCAAAATCCTCACTAAGTGGCCTTTCCCCCCATCTTACACTTTTTAACCCTATAATTTTCAGGCCCAAATGGAATCAAGGCAAAAACCTAAAAATTTTAGGGTTAAGAAACCGTTCCCCACTGCGGTATTTGTTCCTGTTCTGTTGTTTCATGCTACATTTTCTAGGATGGGATGTACAAACTGGGGGTTGACATAGGAGAACCCTTCAAAATCGGATTGATCTATGTTAGCAATGACCAGCTGGTCCGGCGGGGTTAACACCGGCTGTCCTCGTGTGAAGAATTTATCGAAGTTTTCAGCACCTTTGCCACACTGCAAGAAAACAAAAAAGAGAGAAAAAGGACTGAAAAGATCAGCAGTACATCAGCAGTTCTGGCTGTCTGCAGATTTTCTCAGGATGAATGCAAGTCTTACAAGTAATTAAGATAATATTTTCTTTTCAGATATTTGAACCAAAACAATCCCAAGTAAATAGAGAAGCTTTAATTGATGAATTGTGGTGAAAAGCACCATGAGATGGCAAGTTAAAGAAGCTTACATATAGAGATAGGCTTTACTAAAGGAAATACGGATGTAACATTTGGGAAATTATGAACAGACTTGCATACACATATAGATCCATTTGCATGCATGAGTGTGTTTGTGTATAACCATTACTACAAAATTATACCACATTATAATGCAGCTGTCTATTATTAGATCAGGAACATGCTTGGTTCCAGAAAGTACATATTCCAAATCACACTTCAGTCCCACTCAATGAAGCAGAAATGAAATGAGGCCCTGCAAAGTACTGAAATCCTGGGCAGCCTCACAGGGAACAACGTGGGAACTGCAAACACAACCAGAGAGCCCTCGAAGTATGGAGCAGAGACACAGAGGCAAACCTGGCTCTCTTCAGACAGCAGCAAGCACAGAAGAAGAACTGAACTGCTTAGCAGCACCCGAAGAACACTGCACAGTGAATTAAAAGGTAGGAACTGGGACCCAACTGCCCTCACCAATGCTCCTCATCACAAGACAGTCCATGTGATTCTACATGCCTCGGTGTTGGATGCACTCTGCAGAGATGTACGGGAACAGCAAGTATTTGATCCTTGCCTTCCAAACTTCCCCCTGGTTTAGCCCCCAGAAGCAGTAATGACAATCAGCTCCATGAAATGAAATGGAAGATATTTTTCTTACCAAACATCTGCAGGAGTTAACAGACCAAATTAGCAGCAAACTGCTGCCTGCCTAGGAATGGAAGTGGGGCAGGGGGTGCACCCTGGGAACAGGCCCACGTTGCAAAATGTGCTATCACAGGTTTCTTTCTTTTTTTGTCTAATAGAAGAGATTTGTGAAGGCCAACTGAGAAGCGTGGTTATATACAGCTCCACACTGAGTGTTCTTCATTCAGAACAGAAAACAAAAGAAATCAAATTTGCTGAAAAGGGGAGTTTGGAGTGGTGTGGAAACAGTTGAAAGGCAGGAGAGTAAAATTAGCAGCAAATGAAAAAGGGAGAAGTTAGAAGCAGAACAAAATGAGTTTGGGTGCAAGAAAGACTGCTCATCTGGGGATAAACACACAGCAGTTCTGCACAGAGGTCCAAAGGCAACTCATAAATCTGTTTATTTCAAATCCAGCTACTATAAGAGCTTCTCAAAGAGTGGATGTGTGATACACGCAGTGAATACTTCTTCCCATTGTCCCTGACCCCTTCCTCCCTACCCTGAAGCAGAGCTGCACTATCATTTATTTCTGTTACTGAATATATCTACATTGGGATTTGGAGGATAACACTGCATTAAACCATTATCTTCTGACTTAGAGGGTAACTTCGAAAGGACAGAAGGTGACTTGTACAATATGCCAATATAAAACATTGATTTTTCTGAACTAACTTAACATGAATATAGGTGCACATTTATAGGAGGAACAAACTGGAGGGGAGACATTAAGGGAATTCAAGGGCGAGACATGCAGCTCATAACCTATCTTGAAAACAGCTCAGTTAGTTTCCTAATTACTTACAACACACCTGGTGCACAGACTTGGACATGCCAGCCAGTCTGAGCTACAGAGAACTTCTGCTGCCCCAGGCACAAGTTGTTTTATATCTCAGATGAGAAATACATGCTGAGGTACGGGACCAGAGGGCTGACAAACAGGCATTTGTTCAACCTTGGAAGAGTGAAAGCAGAGGGACAGCTGAACAGTTTAAAGGCTTTTCTACTGAATATCCTGGCTAATGCCTTTTGGTCCAGAGAGTGGATGGACAAGAGCTGAACTTTTCCAAGGGGAAAACTTTTTTTTCTTTTTTTTTTTAAGGCAGTGCAGCCAATTCAGAGCAGGGATGTTTCCTCAGGAAAGACTTTTTTTTTTCTTTATAGTTTTATGGAGAAGTCTGATGCTTCTACAAAATTATGCTCTATTTTCCCTTTTTCCCCAATAAATGAAATTTAAACCAGCTGTGTCTTGAAACCAAAGTCTGACCGAGATTAAGAGACCACCAGAACTCTTACAAACATGAGAAAATGTCTTTCCTGCCAAGCAATGACCCTACGCCTATGGGCTGTGAATTGTCAGTCTAGAAAGGAACATGTTATTTAAACCAACCAACCGCTGACCCAAAATCTGCAGCTCCATGTTGGAGTGAGAACTGTGCCTGTCTGCAAAAGCAGCAGGACTGCTCCTGCAGCAAAGTGCTTCCTAGGGAAGGTTTTCTGAAAACAAAACAAAGCCAACAAATACGTCCACATCTTAAAACAAATTAAGGTTTGTGTGTTTTGGAATCAATACAAATAGAATCGGCAATCACAATAAATGAGTTATACATAGGATATGTAAATATTAGACTTGGATTTTAAATGATTTTTGTCTGGGAAGATGATGTTCCATGTGAATGCTTGCCCGAATCTCCTTGGTATCTTTCAATAGCTGCCTGTATAAACAAAACGGGTCATGATAACCACAGAGAAAGATAACAGCTGCTCTGAACAGGAGCCAGGATCTGCCACAAAGTGTGCTCTGATGGAACCAGACCATATTACAGGATTTAGTATCTTCATGCTGACGAGCACTCAGTTCCCAAGTTAATAAAGCTTACAGTTGTGAAGGTAGATCTGCTTTACGGTCAGCTTCAATTTTGACTCAAAAAGGACATAATGAAAACCTTCCATAAAATGTTTGTAAAGAAGAGAAGCTCCCCCTCTGACAGACAGTTCTGGGAATGGTCTGTCAGCGTCAGCAGTGCCATGTATGTTTTTTTGCTTATTTATACTTTTCCTTCCATGCAAAGTCCACATCATATGGAAAGGGTGATTTCCCCTAGCACAAAATACTTCTTGGCATACAACTCCTGTCCTGGTGAGGGGAAAACGGCATTTGTATGCAGTAAGAGAGGAATGTAGTCTGCCTCTGTTCACTAGTTTGTGGTGGCCCACTAGCACGTCTGCAATGACAAACGGATCAGAGCACAGGGCAATAATCCTGTACCCGCCATGCTACAGATCTCTGTGCATCTCAGCAGAAGTGAAAACAGTGTTAGAGAGCAAAGATTCAATGGAACAATTTACAGCTGCTCCAGAAGGAACTGCATCCATTGGGCAGGACAGATCTCAGCCCAGGAGTGCAGACACGTGCTGCAGGACGCAGCCATCACCCCCACTCACCACTTTGGGCTTGAAAGGTGGCTGGATCTCTCTGTTTTCCAGTTTCTCCCAGTCGATTCTCCTGAAGAAAGCATGTTCCCTGATGTCTCTTTCACCTTCGAGGCCGCAGCCAAGGCGCTTTGCGGGATGTTTAGTCATTAGCTGCCAAGCAAGAAAACACCAAATGATTACGCTGAGCACAGAATTGAACGCGAGGCAGACTTTCCCCAGACTGCAATGTTCTCGAAGATGGAAGTTGCTAATAAAATTGCTGCGGAAAGCTAAAATTCATTTTTTGAGAATAGGTTCTGTTTGGTCACAGGAGACGGCAGCCCGCGGCCAAACGCAGGGCTGTGTGGGCCTCACTGCACCGCTCACTCCCCAGTTCCATCTTTGGTCTATTGGTTCAGTCTTATAAATCTCCAGAACAGCTTCTGCCCTACCTCAGCAATCAATTAAACGCAATGAATCCCAGTTTGCTGGAGCTGCAGGAAGCACAGCCCTCCCTTCATTGCTCTGGGCCTGCTGAAGATGTCTCATTACGGAGCCTGCAGCTCCTTGGCACCCAGCTGACAGCATCTCATTCGCGCTTCCTCCCGCGCATCCTGAACGACATCTTGGTCAACACTACACCCAGTTGTACAGATCAAGACTTGAGGAAAAAAAAAAACCAACACCAGCACTGCATGCTTGGAAACACTAATGTGCTTTCTAATTAACAAGCTCATAAAAAATCTTGTTTGTCAATTAGGCATCGAGCAACGCAGCCTTCAGCTCTCAGTTCCAGTATTGCAGGAACTTTTAAAAGCTCTTCTACAATTAGATGTGATTGATACACTGCTAGCAGCAATACCACAACACATCTTTTTAAAACCTCAGCTGTACCACTTTACTCTTCCTCCAAATGTTCACTTGATCATATTCCAACTCAGAACCTAAAATAACAGAGATATGAAGCAAATTTCAGGAAGCCAGCGAAGCTTGATCCTGGGATGGATCACATCATTCTTCATGCTTAAGAGCAACTTTGCCTCTTTTTTAAAGCTTTTTGAAACCCCCTGCTTTAACAGTAGGAGAAATAAGAAAAATGAGAATCTAACAGTCATAATTCTGTCCCAAAGTTACTATAACCACCAAACCCAACATACTCAGAATTCATTAAAAGCTGTCAAGCAGACAATTCTCATTCAGGTCACAGTGGGTAGCACCACTGTGCCCGGCTGTGTGGTCATTTGTTTTCTGAACTCCCTTTGCATAAGCAGCCAGTGCAATGGCAGCAAGCAGGAGTGCTGAGAACAAGGTAACTAGATCAGGTTCACACTGTGTTGTGTGAACATACAATTTTCACAACAAGGCATCAATCTGGATGCACTTTACAGAAATAAAACATTTAGTTTTTGTTAGCCACAAGCAGCATGTCTATACTGGATAAGTTCTAAAATTAGAGTGGTCCTTCCTTTTACTTCATTGTTCTAAACAGCTTTTTTTCTTGATGATTTTTCCTTACAGGATTAATATCCAAGTTATGGGCAATACTTCTTACATGCTTGCAAAGGAAAGAAAAAAAGGCATTACCAAATCAACTGACATGATGCAAAGTGATGTAAGACATCAAAGTAAGGCTTTATAGAGGATGGTTTGGAAAAGCTGTGGAATGATGGTACCCTTGGGAATTGCATGGAGTCAAGAGAAAGTCAACCAAACTCTATTTTTCTGAGCTAATTCCTCCAAATCAAATTTATTATTTTCCATGAAAAAAAATTAGATTAACTCTCAATCCAAGACAGATTTTTGCTCATGCAGATTGCAACTGGGTCAAGATTTCCCCACAGTTCCCCTGTATTTATACTACAGAATTTAACATAAGCTCATCTTTATTCACATTGAAAAATGATTCTTATTAACTCTTCTGTTCTGCTGCTGTGATTAGGGCTGAGGACCACAGCGTGTTCCCTGCAGTATCCATCTAAACTGGGAAACCTCTCCGTCTTGCCAAACTGGGCTGGCACTGCCAAGGGCTGAGGCAAGGCGGGTGGAGATGTTTCACACCATCCTCCTGCTTGGAATTCCTGCTTTGGATTTGGCAGCTACTGCCTCTGACATTTGTTCTTACCATAAAATAAGCAGACACGGCAGGAGGAGCTGAATTCTTATCAGTGACACCAAGTGACAAGCACTTTATGACAATATAACTTAACACAGCCTGACAGAAGTTACTCTTAAAATACTAAGCTCCGTATCAAAGCCAGACAAATAAAGTTATTCACAAGGATTGCCAAAAAGAAGCTTAATGATAAAGAAATGTCTATCTCACCCCCTTGCAGATGGAGACAGCTTCTTTGGACAGCGATTTTGGATAGGAAACATTATGTTCCATTATGGACTGGAAAAGTTCATCTTCGTCTTCTCCATCAAATGGAGGCTGTTAAAAATAAATCGCTGTTAATTCTCCACTTTTTATGAGGTGGTATAGCAGTACTGCAGCCATAGCGGCTCAGGTGAAAGATGCATCCATGCTACCTCCAGACAATCATAGATGTCCAAAGACATCAGTGGCTCCTGCTCAGGAATACACAACAAGCATCCAGCTACCTGCAACCTGGGGACCTGCTGACCCAGAAGCTTAGCGTTTAGCAGTCTCAGACAGAAACTGATGAGAAAAATTCATTTCTGCTTCCAGCACGGCAGAAAGTTAATGAAAGGTTTGCTGGATTATCTTCAGTGATTTTATCTTTGTAAAAATCTTTCATTAACTTTTAAAGCTGCTGTATACTGGACAGCCAAAAGTAGCTCAAAGTGTAAAGTTTGGAGACTGTAACTTTCAGTTGCCTTCTATTAAGGCATATCTACCCCCCACTGAATTCTAGATAAATCCCAGTTTGTTTTTATAAGATGTGGCTGTGGACTCTGCTTCTGTGAAGGTGGGACTGCATCACAATACAGGGTTGCATTTTAGTTTCAAATACAGGTGAAGAGGGAAGTGCCCCTGGCTGAGTCCCCAGGGTACAGACACTGTTAAGACTCAGCTAGCAGTAAATCTCATTTTCTCAAAAGCACTCAGAAGCCTAATGTTAGCACTGTACACTGTAAATGTTAACAACTGCCACTGCAACCCTTTAAAACTTCTAAAATGTCAAAAGGGATTTTGTAGAGAAACTATTCAACCCATTTGTTAAAAATGTATGTTTTAAGTTTAAGAAATGCATACCTCTAGCTAACACTCATTGAAAGCTGCTTGCACAAATCTTATCCAACTCAAGAGCTCCTGAAGTTGGTAGTTATATGCAATTTACTGTAGAACAGCATTGCTTTTCTACTTCAGTGACTCAGAGCATCTCATTAACTGTGCAGAATAAGGGGTCTGTAACTAAGCTTATTTAGAGCAGAGAGACCCATACTTTACCCCTAGGACACAGAATACAAAAACTGTATTCTTGTGACTTAACTGCAATGCACAGCATAGACACAATCTCCCTGTGGTTTCAAACTACTAAGTGGTGTTTCTTCCATTTGACATGCATTTTCCTACTCAAGTGTCTCTCTCCCATTCAATTTTGAACATGGCTATTTATAACATCATTACAGTACAAAGAAACCATATTCAAAGGCAGTGCTTTATTATGGGGGTGAAATACAAAGAGCTTAAAGCCTACAGTTCTCAGTGATTCGGAAAAAGTCAAGAGTACACAGAGATAATAGTAGAATGAAAGGCCCCACGCTTGTCCCCTAAGGGTCTGGCCCTTCAGCAAGTTTTGAAAGTGAGCAGCATTGGAGCCACAAAGAGGTAACCCTTACCTGGCCAGCTAACATCTCGTAGAGCAGCACTCCATATGCCCACCAATCCACAGACTTCCCATAGGGCTGGTAAGCAATGATCTGTAAAATTACGTAAAAACAAAGTCCTCTGTTAACTAACTTCTAGTCTTGTGATGTTAAATAAATAGTGCCACAGAGACAAACACAGTTCTTTGCAAAGTCCCAGAAAGCCAATACTGAATCCTCACTTCAGATAATCACTGGTTTCAGTGGGAGTTGGACAGCTTTGCAAATGCTAGCTAAACCCACCTGTGTGTGTGGACATTCTAGTCCCTTGGGGAAGTCAGCTCTTAGGAAATCCTGAGATGTGCATTTGACAATTAAGAATGTGAGTAGAGTAGCACAATGTGAGAGACAAAACAAAAATTTTATCCATTTGTTTGAGTCAAGGCTTCATATCACGAGACTCACTAAATTACAGATGATCAATAACTAAGCCTTTCTTTTCAATGTTATTGATTTCTTTTTTATACTACAAATAAACAACAAAGTTCAAGAGCGAAACCTTGAAAAGATTAGGTATGTTATTCCAAGCTGCATGACTAAAATGCTCTCTGTATGAAACCAGGTACCAGTCACACCAAAAGGACAGGAGCCTCTGCTGCTCAGCCTAATGCAAACACCAAGTGTTTTGTGTCTTTACACACAGAAAATCTTAAAACATTTCATCCTCAACCTCTTTCCCACAATCTCTTGTCTTATGGAACAGCAAGGCGTGTTGTAAAAAAATAAAGAACTGTTTTTTCAGAAAGTCATTAGATTGATAGGGGAAAACATTCTGTAAGAGGTTTTTATAGGAACAGCTTATCTAAATCTGTAAATGAGAAAAAGATAGATCCATAGCCCTGAGAAGAGAAATCCCCCTAGACAGCCAAGCTCTCATCCTGGTCATCGCTCTGTCCAGCTGGTCATGATCCGCCTCTTCTAATGTCAAAGAGTCTGATGGGAGTACTGACGAGAGGCATTATTTTTAAAAAGCTAATGACATAAAATGAAAGACATAACAAAGCACATAACTAATGGTGTTGTCTGTTTAACCAGCAAGAAGCAAGTCAAGACTGGGTTGTTCTCTAAATAGCATTCTCATCAGCAAATGCAATCTGCCCCAATTAAATTTGCCTTTGTGAGAGAATATCAAGCAGAATCATCAGGAGAGACAGAACTGACATGAATAAAACCTCCTACAGTTAACCTAACATATGGTCAGCATCATGAGAGCACTGAAATTTCTGTCCTATGTCATTGGCTGAAATATTCATTTGATGCTACATGGTGGCGTCAACAGAAGCTCATGACGAGCGGAGCAGTGGCCCTGCTGAGCTGGCATCCATCTCCCATGAAGGACTGGTTGTGTGATGAGAGTGGGATGCTGAGCAAGAGACACAGACACAGTTCAACTGGGACAGGAAATGCACCACTTCAAAATAGTTCCCCGGAGGTATTCAAAGTATTCATATTTGGATGTGGCTTTGGTCTGGTGGCTGGCAATCCTGCACACAGCAGGGGTGTTGAAACTAGATGAGCATTGTGGTCCTTGTCTACCCAGGCCATTCTATGATTCTATGAAGTTCCACTACAAATACAATAGAACAGCTTTTTCACTGCATCCACTGCAAGGTAGGAAGAGTGACATTTTACTGTCAATGTCTGTCGATGCACATAACACTGTAAGGTGTTTTCCTTTAATCCTAATTAAATATACCCATTTGAATCACCTGCTGAATGCATTGCCAACCTGTGTGTCATGCATGGAAACCAGCAGCTATACCCACACACAACATTGGCAGTTACTCCAAGCATTAATTGGAAAATCTAAAGAAGAGGAAAGAATGCTCATTTTGAGGAAGGGATTACACGTGGGAGGGAAGCAGATGAGTTTTCAATATACAGTCCAACATGCATCGGTACAAAGTCATCAAGTTCTACATGTTGTGTTTTCAGCAGCTCCCTCCTCCTCACCCAGCGATCACCAGGCATTACCTTCCAGCTGCACCCAGAGCCAGTGCTGACTGCTGCCAACAGAATCCTATCGGCATGTATGAACCTTGGGATCTTTTAGGATAAATAGGGATATATAAACAAAGGGGGGCATATCACTAAATAGTGCAGTGTGTAAAGCAGACCCAGAGAGAAGTGAGGGCCATCGTGGGACTATAAGTGAAGACCCACACACCTCCCCTGCTACAATTTCTGCTTTCTACAGGCCTGGAAGGGACAGAACATTAATAGGATCCTTCCCCTTCTTTTCCATCACTAATTTAAATGATTGCCTTTTGGCATTTCAGATCTCCCATTTTTCCTACCTATGACTGTGTGTGAAAGCTCTGCCTTTTCAGGTTCTGTGGATTTGAGAGCTCAGGAAAAATTTCTCTCATCAGCCCAAACTGGCAGAGGAATGTTGACTGCTTTTTTCCTTTCTTTCCTCTTTTATTTTGCCTCCAAGGAAGGCACAGTGAAGAGCAGGACATGGAGATTAATGCCAGCAATCTGTAGGAATGTTTAGATCACTGCAGCTTGCAGCTGGTAGCCAAATGGGATGAAATGATTATATCCCAGAGGCAAGAAAAGAATCTTCTGTGAACATATCTTACGTCTACTGGAAAAGTTAAACCACAGTTATTAAAAGAAATAAATATAACTAGCACAAAAAACTTTCCAAACCTATGTAATTCCTATTACCCTCCCTTAATCCTCGAAAATGTGTGGTTAGAACTTAAGGTTTGAGGTCATTCAATGGAAGAGAATAGGAGAGGATTTTTTAAATTTAAATTCTTCTGAAATTCCAAACCAGTGCTGCAGGTGCTGCAGGGATGCTCTTGGTGGGCTCAGCCCTGTGCTGCAGGCAGTGGTATTGCTACCAGAATCCCTTCCCACTAATCTCTTGACATCCATCTCCTTCAGTCTCTCTTGACTCATCAAGGGACTATAAAGTATGAATCGATTTCAAGGCTGCCCTGACCATACATGTTTATATGTATGCTTAAGTTCAGCATGTCAAGAAATACTCTGTGCTAGAGAACCACTGCATGCCTGACAGATGTGGGCAAACCTGGGATTCAACAACTCTAACCTCTTCTCTCCTAATCTGCATATGATTGAAAAAAGGAATATTAATATCAGTGGATATCAGTGTATCAAGTAATAAATGCTAACTTCCCCAAACACACAAAAGGAAAGCATTATTCTATGGTGCACCAAAGCTTGCAGGTCCACTTTTCTGAATGCAATACCAGAATTGCCCTGAGCTTCTGCGAACCCACTCAGATGTCCCTGTGTTGTCCCTGCAGATCTCTGCACCCCAGCCATGGTATGTTTCCTTAATGTTGACCAAAGGAGCCAATTCTCTATTTTTGATTGCCACACACTCACGTCAGACAGTTTATTTAGATTTAGCTCATCTATCCTCATGCAACAGGGAACAGTAATATGCACATGTATGCTCATTATGATCTATCATAGGTTTTAGCTCATGGGTATGTGATAAAATGTTCCTGCGAACAAAATGTGAACCTTAATCTGAAGTTTATCACAGACCCAGTTAGCAACATAATGTCTTCAGAAAATCATACAACTAACAAAAATACAAGATCTGTTTGTAAGATAATAGGAGGACTAATTTTCTTCAAGTTTTGGTAAAAGGTTTATTGCTGTACAGGAGATTTCCCAGTAAATTAAAATAAACCTACACTGAACTGTAGTGAGCATTTTGGCACTGATAACATGTTCTTTGGAATCAAATGGTACAAGTCTATTGTCTCATAGAGGACACTTTTCAATGAGTTACACTGGCTTCATTTATGTTTTGACAGATGAAAATGAAATACTCCTCTGGCTCTTCTGTTATCCTATTGCAAGCAACAGCAATTTGTGAAAAAACCAAGCTTTTATAATGCACAATATTTCATTCTGAAAAGTATGAATTAGCGACTGGAAAAATAAACTATTTTTCATTCTGATTTCACAAAGATGGCACAATTCACCTCAAACACTAATTTGCTTGTCTGTGTACAGATCTCCTCTGCTCCAACAAACACTCAATTACAGCCAGCAATGTTCCAGCCAGCACTGCCTCTTGCTCAGCACTCAGCGTATCGCAGCATATATATTGGATCCTGGATCTTGCTCTGAACTTGCAACCAAACAAATCAAGACTCTTGAAAGCTCAGCAAGCAGAAACACCAGATTTTTATATTCATATAGTTGAATCATTTCCAAACTACCACATGTGCTTGTTTTTCATGTTTTGTACCTAAGGTGTTGAAATATAAATCTGATCCAGACAAAAAATCTTAATGGTAAGATCCTATTTCTTTATCACAGTGCTTCAAAATGTGATTGTGTTTCTAAGCATCCCATTTGCACTTTAGACACACTGCAGTTAGGTTTGTCTTTGAATGTGATTTTCAGTACTTCAATGGCTTGAGTGCAACAGAGGTATTGGTAAGTCACAGAAAACCTCAGCCAAATGATGGATTTATTATGTCAGCTCCATTCAAGCCGTGATCTTACAGCTTAGTTGAGGTTTTCAATGAGCAGAACTTTCCTGAGATCAAAAGCACTGCCTCAGGGCATTGCTAAGTCATGGCCTGGAGCCGACTAAAGCAGCTTTGTAGGGAGGTCAATGAAAAACTTCAAGACTTCATGAGTCTCTTCCTGAAAATCAATGAGATTTGTGACCTCCTAAAAATGCTGAACAATCTTTTCACTACATGTATTTTGTAGCTGTGTGAACCTATAGAAACATTAAAGAAACTACGTTTGCTCACAACAAAATGTTTGCTGACCTCATCAGCAATGCCCACAAACTTTCTCTGACTTCATACCAAAGCACAAGCAAGTATAGTAACACTTGCAGTCTACAAATTAAATAATCACAAGGGGGTGAGCCTGCTCATTTAGTCTTGCTAGTATGAACAACATTTCAAATACCGATTCCATACCAAGTTAGGTTTTCCATCAACTAAACTTTAAAATAGTAAAGTCTTACAGATATCCTCGTGTTAACTCATAGAGGTATCCAACTGCAGAAATACAAACAGTAACACCCATAGAGCATCCAGAGCTACAGCTATCAACACGTGGTGGTGTGAAATGCCTGTACTGACAACTGTCAATGGAGAGGATGTAAGATTCTCAAAAATGGTGAATATTTACCTCTGGTGCAATGTAGTCTGGGGTGCCACAGAAGGTCCTGGTTGTTACTCCATCTAACATATGTTCTTTGCACATTCCAAAGTCAGCAATTTTAATGTGTCCTTCTGAATCCAACATCACATTATCCAATTTCAGATCTCTATAAAGAATCAGAATAACTCAATGTTAACCTTTTCCTTTACATATTCAAGTTTTCAGCTGAGTTGGGTAGGGCGCAGAAAAGCCCATGTAAAGATGAGGGGCTGGTTTACAGTGCAACAACACCAGAATGACACTTCTGTGATTATTTCTAGAAAATTCTTAAAAATTCACTGATAAGTCAAAGAAATTGACCATTTTGGGGTTTGAAAATAGCACAGAAATGACTTACAACAGATTGTACTTACCTATAAACAATCCCTCTATTATGGAGAAAGAATAACCCAACTGAGATCTCAGCTGCATAGAACCTGTGTGAAGAGAAAAAGCCCAAGGATTTCTTATTACCTCATGATTTCCCTCTGACAAAATATTTTGGAAATGCATCACAGTAAAAAGTGATAACATTAAAGGATAAAAACATGCATTACAGGTAGAGGACATAATAGACCTTACTTCCAATTGACTTTAAGAGATAAATTTAACTTTGATGTCAAAAATTTGATGACCGAAGAGGGCAGCTTTTTGATTTTAATTGAAAATTTGTTTCTAGACCAGAGAGAAGAAGGTGCAGCTGGAGCACAGCACTCCTACTGCACCAATCAGACACAGGTCATTATCTCTAATCACATACCAATGCCGAGTTCAGGATGCAGCTCAATTTGCTCTGCAATTCATATGGCATTAAATCATTTGCAGAAATAGCATTCCTTTATACAGGCTCTTAATGGATTAATTACATAATTAAAATGACTGCAATATGAAATATAATTGTTGAATGTAGTAAAAGAATATATAATATTGATGGGTGTTTGATGCCAGTTGCTGTGGATCTGCACAAATTATAGGGAAGAAGATAATCTAAAGACAAGACTATTTTTTAAGCTAGCATAAAGAAAATGAAAGGTTAGCTCTGAAACCAGAGCTATTTGCAGACATGTGTGCTGAGTATGCTCCACAGGCATAAGTTGTCATAAAGCAGTATTGTTTTCAACAGGTGTTGGACATGGCACATGAACTGGGAGCCAAGAATGTTCTGACACCATCGTGCTCTTTTTTAGGGAGTTGCTGATATTTTGTTTTATATCTCAAAATTTATATCTAGAAGGCCTTTCATTTAAGCAAGCCCTGATTACTTAAATCAAAATAAGAAATTATTTCCACGGATTTCTTAAACAGAATTGGTTACGCTTGATTTGAAAGTTTCATTGGTAAATGATTCATGGAACACTAATAAATGATGATGGGATGTTATAAACATGACTAAAATGGCACTGATGTTCTGTCTGCTCACATTTAACTATGCTACATATCATTATCAGTTACTCACTGATACACCAGATGTACAATGACCCGAAAGGGACTATGTACATAAACAACTTCTCATCATTTCCTGACTTCTCACAGATAAAACCGCTATAAAATGTAGCATCACACAACTTCTCATAAGCTGCACACTGAAATATCTTGTATAAACTATAATGCAATGTCTCTTTCCCTATAATACTAATTCAGACTTAAAGCATAGGCTGATAGAGAAATCTAATTCCGTTACAGCATAAAAGTAAGGTCATTACATGATTTAAATATATAAACATGCACACTCACACTGCTTGTGGCTCCTTAAATTTTCCTACTTGCTGAATGTGGTACATGAGATCCCCACCATTCACATACTCCATAACAAAATACAGGCGGTCCTAGGATAAAGTATTATACATGCACATAAACACATCAGACACAATAATAGGTAAGCACTGATCAGGAATAAAGCTTTTAAGATTACTGGGACTGGTTGTACGTTCTGACAAAATTGATATATCAGGAAATGGAAGTGGGATGTTTTGTAAAACCTGCAAGAGTAAATGACTGATGGGAGCTGTCTAGTTTTGCCAATGTTAGTGAGTCACGTTTATGTATTCGTTGCCTACATTGTTCCCATAATTACTCACACATAGTTTTGTCTGCTAAAAATAAATGTCAAAAAAAGCATGAAGGATGGTTAAAAATCTTTGTCTTCAGCCTATTTCTGATGCCTCCTAATAAATTTCGGTATATATATACTACTGATAATTCAAAATAGACAAGAAAGGAAGTCACAGGGTTTACAAAAGTATCTTGAATCTTCACCAGTGATACTGAATTCCTTTCTCACATTACTTCAGCTAGAGAAAGACTGCAATAAAGTATTTTGGAGGGTGATTTTTCTTGCAAAGTAAAAAAAATTTAAAGCCCATATCCAGTATCAAGTGAAACATGACAACAACATATCTGAGTACTTATGTAGAATTTTCCCACATAGTGACCTTAAGTGAGACTCAAGCAATATTGGCCTGTCCATCATTTTTCAGAAGACTAAAATTGGCCTCTTCCAAGTGCAATTGGTAAGAACACACTGATCACACTCTACAAGCATCCAATCAGGGTGGATGATTTTGGGTAACTGCATGGGGTATCTCTTTCTTCACTGTTCCCTGTGTGCAGAAGCTATGATATATATGTTGGATGATAATACAGGTTATTGATCTGATATAATTCAGGATCACATATTATGAAAAACATCACTGCTGCAAGGAAGAGAGCTCACGTACAACTGTTTGGAAACAAGAGTGAAGCTGCGTTAGGAATGGTGGTTTATCCTGCAGTGCTAGCACTCGTTTTTCAACCATTGTACACTCAACATCATCATCCTGAATCACCACATCTTTTTTCAGTATTTTGATTGCATAGAGCTCCTCTGTATTCTTCCTGTCCGCCAACATCACCTGCACAAAAAGAAACAGGAGTGAAAATCTTCCTAGCTGCCAATGGAGAAGGTGACTCACATGCTCAGTGAGCTGTATAGATGGCAATCCAGCTTGCCCTTTCATTGGTACAGACCAACTTGATCAAAACACCAAAATAACGTCATTACTCACTCACTGCAATGAGCTGTATCAGTCATTTCAGACAAAACCTGAGCCAAAACCCCAATGTGAATTGCAGACACATTGCCCCAGGGCTGATAAGATGTTAAGTCCCAGGGGACTTCTTCAGTAAAGGGCACATCACCATATAAATGGGTGTTAAACTAGTCAGAAAAATAGCAGTCCTTTCTTTCCGCTAATACATTTCAAATATATATACTTTTTGTGATTCTTCCCAGATATTCAGCCCTACCAAAGCTGGTGATTTCCAGAAGTGGAAGTTACCCAGGGAGCAAAGCCAGAAAGGTAGACCTGATCTCCGTGAAACTGCTTAGAAGTGAGGATTTAAAAGTAAGTTTCTTACACTCTGCCCAATAGTGTAAGGCTTTTCTCAATCTATTTTTGAAAAAAAAAAGTGCCCAATCATGACTGAAGCCTGCCAGTCCTTAAGGAATTGCCCTACTCTGCATTAAAATGCTCCTTCTGAAGTGCACTTCTTTTTGACTTCGGATTTCGCCTCCTAGAAGGAGAATGATTTATTTGTTGTTCCTCAAGAATTAAAAAGGTGAGTGTTATTAACAATTCTTACCTTTCCAAAGCTTCCTTTTCCAAGAACCATAAGAAAGTTGAAATCTGTCAGCTTCACCCTGTCCAGATTGTTCGATGGCACACTTGAACTCCTGTCTTCTGATGGAGTAATGACTTTGTTACCAGCTGGCCCAAGTTTGGCTTTCTAAAGGACATACACACACATATATACACAAAAACGGGGAAGTGAGAAGAGCAGCCCATTTCCTCAGCAGAGTGGTCACTGGGTGAGCACTAGGTTGGAGATGACCACATTGGAGATGGCATTCTTGGGAGAAAGGCTGCATAACAAAATTTGCGCAGACACAAGTTCAAAGATTCATTCCAACAATACTTTTCACATTATTGAGAGAATTAAAGTGGAAATATGTGTTCATGTACAACCAGATAAAAGCAGATAAACTTATCTGGTTATTGAAGCAAAACCAAAGCAAAAATGAAAGCCAAAGAAAAGAAGTCATGTATATTCATGCCAAAAGCAGGCTTCTCTGGTGCTTTTGTTTCAAAATACAAAAAACGTTCTTCAAATATACCATGCTATCATCTATATAGAGTACTCTAGATAAAAGCAGTCTTTTCAACACATTCTCTTCTAAAATGTAGTTCTCAAATACACTCTGCATAGCAAGAGTTAATAAATATTCAACATGCATTAAGAAAAATAACCTGCATCAAAAAGACAACGTATGAGGATTAATGCAGATGAACATGGCCACTTTCAAACTAGCATTACAATCAACTTTGATTTTCAATCAAGCGTTGATCTGGAAAAGGGAGGAAGGGAAATATTACATACAAAGGTTCTGTCTTGGCTAGACAGTCTGGTTTGTAGAAGGTTGCAATGGTCTCAGTATTTTCACATGAGACACCACATAATTGCTCAAGTAAGTTTCATTTCAAATCTCAAAGTTAACAAAAGAGAAAAAAAGTAAGATTCACCACAAGATAATATAGGCTACAACAAAATATCCCTCTTGTTCTCAAACTTATCCCACATACCAGCAGAAGCAAAGCCAAGAAGGTTTAATAATAGCATAACTTTGGAATGTAAATGCTTTCCCCCAAGTAGCTAGTGAGTTGGCATAGTAAATAATCTCTAATATGGTTAATTAATTTTATGCCATTGGCATGTGCTCAACATTTACAGATAATTACTTCTGTCACTACACCACAAAAGGACAGTACTTGCATATTGTTGGTTTTACAGATAAAAAACCCAAAGTCTGGTAATCAAAGTGTATTCTGTCACACAGTAAGTCTTGGCCTTAAAGGCCTTAAAGGCTTGGCCTGGCATACGACCTTGGCAGCTCAACTGGAAACTGGAAGATACCAATTTTCCCCTCCCCAGACATGTTTAGATGTCTGAAATGGGAAGGGATGCCTTGATTCGGCCTCCAGCCACTCCTGCCATGGACATGACAAGGGGCCCTCCCATAAACCAAGCACATTTTCAAAATATATTTTTTGTGTGTTTTGTTTGTAGTTCTTTTGTTAAAATATGGAATTCATTCCACCACTGGGATGACTTACTTGTAAGAAAGCAGCACCTGGTGATGCCAAACAGGACCAGGGGCTGCAGAAAACTTTAGCAAGGGCAAGTCTTGGGCACCAGCCTACGTTCCCAGTCCTGCAAAGCACCGCCCTATGGCAGCTCCTGCTGCTGGTGGAATCCAGTGGTATGGAGTACGGCCACAAACTGGGCCTTAAGACTTGTACAAGACTGAGCCGTCAGTCAATGAAATAATGAAAAAAAAAAGCACACTAAAAAATCTCACCAAAACCCCAAATTTGTGTATACCTTAACATGTGGGGGTGTTGTTTCTACATGTAAGAAACAATTTATGTATTTCAGATCAGGAACTACAAACCAAAACTGCTCTTAAAATAGAGTGACAGTGAGGAGCACAGTGTGTTTTCATTTGCATAAATGAGATGTCAAACCACACACCATTTCTTCCACCATTACCTCTGAGTCCAGGATTGCCCGTGATGAATAGTTTTACTACTAATTAGAAGGGAAGAAAATCTGTTTGAGACTTATGCTCTGTCAAAGCCAATTCAAGCACTGAAAGAAGGACAGATATTGGATAGAAGTATTTTCCAGAGCTCCACAGAATGCTGTTTCAACAATACTGACCATAGAGCAATAAAGAGACCAATGGCTTTTTTTGCATAGGTAAAGTGTGCATAAGGAGAGCGATTTGTGGCAGGGAGCTCTGGACACACAGCTGAGAGCAGGGCGTTGGGACCCGAGACACACACAGACCATGGCACCCAGGTGTGAGACCGCAGATCTTGTTTTCTAAAGCTGATGCTGTGAAATGGTGTCCAGATCATTCTGGATCTTGGACAGATCCATTGTTTCCTCTTCCAGCTCTGCTCTTATAGACAGCCCAACACATGTATATTCTCAGATGTTTACCTAAAGTCAGTGTCTTGAACTGAAACAGGTTTTCTTGTGGTTGCATATGGCTAGAATAAAAGGAATGGTATGGAAAACAGATGGAAGAGGGACATCTGAAAGGAGAAGAGCCAACCAGAATCGCAGCCTTCTGGTTGCTGTCTTAGAGGAAAATGTATTTCATATGGAGCCATTCTAATAAAGTTATTTAAATGCTCCACATTGTTTTGGAACTTCCTCATTTTAGAGCATTACAAACATCACAATTCAAAACACCAAATGGATTACATACATTAGGGGATTATACAATAGTGGGTGCTTGCTTAAATTTGTTCACAACCCCCTCTCAGGATACTATAAACTGTTTTTGTCTGTGTAAAAAGTACAACATTGCACAACAAGGCCAGCTTGCAGCAAACAAACCCAGAAAACAGTACGGTAAAGATGAATTAGTCTGCACTGGTAGCAGAAGGGTTAATCTTAAAAGAAAACAAGACATGCACATCATCTTACTTCCTCCGGCTCGGACGCACCTTATCTCGGCCCGTTCTTTTACCCTGAAACCACAGGTGAGACACACTTTATGCATTTAGCCCAAATGCAGTTCTTCATGAAGCGCTGTTGAAGTGACAGTGTGATACTTTGGGGAATCTCTTAGGACGTGTTTTGGAAAACAGCTCAGTTCCACAGTTAAAAAATGCTTACTGCTTTTGGTTTTTTAAATCCTAAATGTAAAAATTGTTCATGGGTTTATAATACGAACATATTCTTCTCCATAATCTGATGAGTGTGAAGCAAAGAAGTGGTTTAGGGGACAGCAACCCATCACCACCCCCTGCTTTCAGTCACAGCTGAGTTTGCAGTCCTGGGTTCCAACCCTCCAGGTCACCTTTCATGCACCATTTCAGAAGGGAAAACTCTACATCATTTCCCTTGGCATGACACGGAAGCCAACACAAGGCCTGGTGGCACGCAGGCCACTGAGGATGTGGTTCCCTGTTGCCATGGCAACCTGCTCCCAGCAGTCCCTAGATGTGCAATGGGGAGATGGACTGTGGGTAAATTCAAGAGGAGAAAGTGGCAAATGAAAAATATTTAACAAGGCTGGATTTTAACAACAATGCTGAATATTGCATGTGGGGAGGTGTGAATGCATCCTGTGCATGCATCTTCTCGCCACGTTCCCTTCTGCTATGTATTGGTTCCACTGACACCTTCTGGGAAATGAAATGGAGCTCACACACTGCTGAGAATGGGAAGGGGGAGATTCAGCAGGCAGGGAGCAGCACTGCCTTCAGTTCCCTGCAAAAATCCTGCAGCTGTGACGGTCAGCAACATGGCCAGGCTGCATCTGGGGTCTCAACTCTTAATATCGGTTGTGTCCTCTTGCCAGAATTCAATCTAATGAAATCTCTGCCTCACAAAGCATCAAGGTTCCACCATACCCCAACACTCCTCAAATGTCTCTGTGTCCCATGCCAGCCTTGCCCCCAGTTTTTCCCTGCCTAATTCTGCAGGTAACCCAATGGTATCACGGGGCTGCAGGTGACTGCATCCCATCCCAAAGTGGCACAGTGTGGTGAAAAGCAGGCAGGGACAGGCAGAACTCACACTGCAGGTGTGGAAAGGGGAAGCTGAAGTAGTTCCCTAGTGACCCACGGAAGGACAGAGCCCTGCTGGACTTCCCAGTCCAGACACCTAACAGGCAGAGCCAGTAGCAAGCCTTTAATAAAGAAAACGCACGCAGTAAATTTTGAGTCACAATCTGGAGGGAAAAAACCTCCTCCTCAGCGACAAGTTCTCCATCATTGTGGCAGATTGTTTCTTACATTATTGCATTTCCAATTCCATGTAATTATAGATGTTGTGAAGGACTATCCATTTCCTCGTGTATACGACTTAATTGTCAGGATGCTGATAACTCGAAATGAGGAGAGTTCATTTCTAATACTTCACCAGACTGTATTTTAAGCTTAATTCCATAACGTAATGCAAGCTTATAATTCATTAGCAGAGAGCTTTGTAGCCATGGAAACAACACAGAGAGGAGAAGTTCCAGCCCAGGCCTGGGTGATGCAGCAGCCCAGCAGCTCCCACCAGCGAGGGATGAAGAAAATGAAAGAAAATGCATTTTTACTTCAATAGCTAAAATAGTTAATGAATAAAAAAGAGAAAGAAAAATCATGCTATTCCTATTGTTAGTAAGAAAGCACAAAGGCAAACAGGATGGGTCATGAAAATATAAATGGGGAGGGTGATAAATCCTGAGCATTAAATATGGACTGCTCCACACCTTTGGTTTGCTTTTCCCCTCACCTCTTCTTCCTCTTACGTTTGTGTCATATTTACCCCCTGTTTAGTAAAAGTAATTTTATTTAAAGGAATTGCCTGAAAAAAAATGCTTGTACTGTATGGAAAAAGGATTAAAAACGCCTTTCTGATGAGAGCCTGACCAGGAGCACAGGAACCGCAGCTGGAGCCCACCCAGATGCGGCACTGCTCTGCTCATCACAGAGCAGTAATGCAATCCTATGAAGAATTCTGGGTGATTGCTAAAATGGGGTAACACTGCCAGGTTAGCATCTTACAGACACCCATATGTGCAATATGAGGACTGCCTGCCTGCCTCCCAGCAGCGGCGCTCCGCTGCCATCCCACGTTCTGCACTGACCCCTCGTGGCTCTTGGCTCAGAGCAGCTCTGTGCTCTGCAGTGTGTTCAAACAGAAGCTTGAGGCTTCCCTGCATTAGACAATTTCCATCAATGAAACCAAAATGTGATTTTCTTTTTGATGAAGAGGAGGTGTAAAGGACTGAGGAGGAGCACTCCCTCCTGTGCAGGATCTTATGAGATACAGACACTGGGTAAAGGATGGAGGGTAAGGAAACAACGGCCCACTGAGTGACAGATGCCATCATCACTGCACTAGGAAATACCTCACAAAGGGAAGTGACCTCATTCTTTGTTTTTCTGGTAAAATTGTGCTTTAGTAATAAAAACAACATTCAAGATCTGATTTTTAAATGGAGCATTTAAAACCCTGGGTTCTAACATCCAAAGCACTTCAGATCAACCTCAGGTGCTGAGGTAGTACCAAGTGACAGCGGCTTCAGCAATCTTAGATTTGTGAAGCAGGAGCTTCACTTTGTAATTTAAATTGTAATTTCACCAGTGTATGAAACTAAAGTGTGATTTGGGTCAGTAATAAAGCAAGAAAATTCATTCGAGATCACACACAAGTTAAGTTCAGATGCACACTGTCAATGCTGGCACATGTCATTCCATGAGATGGAGGTTAGAGAAGGAAGAAAGAGAGGAAGTGAATGTGTGGGTTTGTATTTGGGCATTGGATCCTTTGTGCACGTGGGTTATATCCCTTAGGATACAGTATACAAACAGATGAAACAGATGTAGTGTATTATATCACAATACATGCATGCTACATATCCCATACATCCACGTTTTTAAACATCCAGTGAACACGAGAACTATTTGATCCATGGAAGTTAGAGTTCCACGAATGTATTTCAAATTAAAGATGCACCATTTCCCATCTTCCACAAGAAGGTGCCGTTGGTTTAGCAGTGAGAGCACTGAGCTCCACAGAGCCCCTGGTGTGCGTGCATCCAGCCAACCTGGGTGTACTTTGTGGCAGTTTACGGAAGATGCAGATTTCACATTTATCTATTTATTAAATTTAGAAAAGTTTAATTGGGAAACAAAAGCTGAAACTGGGAAACAAGTGCATCCTTATAGCACGGTGAGAATGAAATTGAATTTAATCAGCTTGGGACGTTCATAGAGAGGGTTTTGTGAAGAGAAAGATGCAGAACACAGAGGAGCTACCTTGAAGCAGCGGACATGTATATTGCAGTCCTGCAAAGAGACAGGAAAGGGAGAAAACTGCTGTGTTAGCACAGGGCTGGTGAAGCAGAGCAATATCAGCATTCGTAGCAGATGGACACAATCAGGATGGAGCAGTGAGAAGTCAGATGGGTGCACCTGTTTGTACAGAAACACTGCAACAGAGAAACCACAGCACCAGTTGCTCCAGCACAGCCCGGCACATCCATGTGGCAAAATATGAGGCATTCCCAATGGCCTCAAACCACCAAAAGGCACCAAGGAAATGTTCACAGGGATGTGTGAAGTCGGGCCTGCTGGCAGCACACACACAGTGCCAGCAGGTGACAGCACAAACAGGCTTTGAATTTTCTGCCTCGTTTTGAGCATCTAAAATATATGGATCCTCATAACCAGTGTGGCTTGCTATGAACTTGCTTCATCTTCAGTCACAACACATACACCAGGAAACCCTTCATGGAGAAACCAGCACCTCTCAGGAACTGGGACTGATGGATGTCACCTGGTTCAGGACTGTTGCATTCTCTCCTTTCAGAGATGGTGAGCGGATGGGAAACCACCAGTTAACTGCATATGGGAATTCCCCATGCCAAGTGACAGTATAGAACAGATGGAGTCATCTCACAGCATTTCCATACTGCTGCAAACTACTCTCTAATGATTAAATGTGTACAATTTAAAAATAGGAATGGGTACCACAGACAAAAAAAAATATAGCAGCTCCTCTTTTTATAGCCATAAAGAGTGTGGATTGATGTGCCAGTGAAACGATGGCTGGCCATGATTCCAGTGCACTTTGTGTCTGTTTCCTGAAAAGTAAATTTAATCTTTTCTTTTGCAGTTTGGAGAGTCAGCAGCAATATTATTTCTCTCTTCCCTTTGCTGAACTGCCTGAAGTTACAGCAATTGGCTCAGTAGGAGATGTGTACAAGCTGTGTGTGGGTACGGCAGAGACCAACTTCTTATTTATTGCAGAAAACAAAGCATAAGGTGACTGCAGTACAACAGCTGTGGGGCAAAAGCACAGGCATCCCCAAAGGCTGGGGAGAAAAATCCCCTTCCCAGCCCTTATGGGGAACTGTGCAGAGACCAGAATTAAGCTCACCAGTTAGCAAAACTTCAAGTTCCCTTACTTTATTTTTTTTTTTTAATGAATGAAAACATCACATTTAATTGGGAAACTCACTGGGTCTGAGGATCACACACAGCCCACAGCTCTGAACACGTCCTGTGCCAGCAAGTTCCTGCTCTTGATTAAAGGAGAGGAAGAAAATGCCCTTTTGACATCAGGCTGTGCTGAACATCAGAAAAATGCCAGAGTAATGCAGAAAGTGACTGTCTCCTCCTTAATAGCTGTGCAGCCAGAAGCTGCCTGAAAAAAAGAAACCGAAAGGGAGTGCGAGAGATCTAAGAAACACAGAGCTTGCAGTGAAACAAGCTGAACTGATTTACTGATGGTGCTTAGAAAGGGATCGACAAATACACGAGTCTTTAGCACTGGACTCCAAACAACATCGAAAACAATCAGAAGGCTTTAATTGCACCTCAAAATCTGCAGTTGTTGTCAAATGGTTTTTAACCTCAGCTGTTATCCTGGCACAGATAAAAGACGGGCTGTGTAGTCACCAATTCAAGCCTGCACACTTACACTCCCTCAAAGACTACCAGAGAAGGTTGGGCAAACAAAATGTGCAGGAGGTCAGCACACAGCTCTGGAAGCACTGGGGAAGGGCTGGGTATTCACAGCCAAGCCCAATGGTTGCACTGTTCCTTTAATTAAAATGGTAAGATGTTCAAAGAGACATTTCCTTAAGCATCATAACAACAGTTATGTTTAGAGATGTCACCCAAATGTCACCACTGACGATACGTTTCCAGCTTTCAGCTACAATATCTACCCTCGTCTGAACTGTTTCCTCTCTCATTGTGTCTCAGACTCCTCAGTCTGCAGAAGAACAGCACAGCTGTAGACTGTGGGCAGTGCTCCTCACCAACCTCAGCATGCAGCAGCCCTTGTAATGACAATCTGAGACCAGCACTGACAGCCCAGGTTGCCAAGCCCCATGGCAGTAAAACAGCAATGGGACAGTGCTCCTGGGTGACCCATCCAGCACTCGGGTCAGTCCCAGAAAGGGCAGACTGGGTATTTCTCCTCTAAGAGAGCAGTCATGCACTGGCACAGGTTGCCCAGATTGTTGAGGAGTCGCCACACCTGGAGGTGTTCC
Source organism: Perdix hodgsoniae (assembly GCA_035772895.1). NCBI lineage: Eukaryota > Metazoa > Chordata > Aves > Galliformes > Phasianidae > Perdix > Perdix hodgsoniae. Next base: position 5,739,716 of record JAPSGF010000021.1, on the reverse strand, counting down.
AGAACCGCAGGGATGTGGCACTGATGGACATGGTTGGTGGGCACAGTGGGGGTGAGCTGGGGTTGGGCTGGGGGATCTCAGAGGTCTTTTCCAACCTTAATGATTCTGTGATTCTAAAGCATAAAAGCAGGACGAGCACTGTCCCTCAGTACCCTGCTGACCCTTGTGGCACACAAGGCTTTATGGCACTGGCCCACTGTGAGGCATTCCCTGCTTTTCCCCACACCAACCAGTATGCCCACAACAGGGTGGTAGCCTGAGGAGTGGGAATGCCTTGTTCTATGGCAACCCTTCACACAGCTGCGCTGGTGGGAATGGTGAGAGCAAAGGAAAACATCCATCATCTTACGAATATGCAAAAATAGGACCCTTATGTACCCTCCTCAGTGCTGCTCTAAACGAGGGCTCTGGGAGAACTGAGCTCCTCGTTGCAACAAGCTGCCTGAATCCCACCAATCACCAGAGCTGACTGCTCACATCACTTAATACACCCTACACTTGGGAGACATATCCATGTGGAAGGATAATAGCTACCCGGTTCTTTTTTAATTAAAAAATGAATATTGATACGAACCGCAGCAGCTGCTTTATTTTTAATAACATTTTCCGTGATGGTGCTCCATAAAGAAGAGGACAGACAGAATAATTAACCAGCACATTAAGCCAGTATTTTTCTATTATTCTTCTAAGGTTGTATTGAAGTATCTAGAAGTGCTATATTAAGCAGCAAATTACAGGAATCGGGGCTGGAGAAAATAAAAATAACTTCCTACAATTCAAGTTCAGAGTTTGCTCGTTTCTTTTCCTCGAATAAAAAACATATTACTGCTCTAATTGCAACTGGGTGTTAGAATGACAATAACGTGTCGTTGAAATACTGGGTGCTTTCCTTTGGATAGCAAAATACAGTAAGAGGAAAGAAGTACACAACAACTCGTAGATACTGCAGTGAAAAGCCCTGCTCGTTTGGGTTCATGCAGCCACCTGGGACCATCGCGAGTTGCCGTGGCAACCTCAGCCCGAACAATTATGGAGCAGCCACAATTATCCTCAATGCGCCTGCTGAGAACCCAGCTCTGTCTGGAGATGGCCACCAATAGTGCCATTCTGGGGAGAAAATCCATACCCAAAGGTTAAAGCCCAATGAAAAACAGTGACAGATTTCACCCTGCCTCCCCTTCCTACACCAGAATATTTTGGTCTCTAAGTATTAATAATGACGTATTATCTGTAGATCACTAAATTGGATCACAGTGAAAAGGGAACAGAGAGTTGATTCATAACTTTTAGTGATAGGTGAGATCCCAAAATATGTCTATTATTTAAAAAAAAAATAGAAAAAACTGCACCTTTGCATAGCATACCTCAACTTCAATATACTGTACAGCTTCATCTGGACAAAATGTAGACAGCATACAAAAAGAAAATCCTTGTAGTAATAACTAAAAGTATTTAAGAAGTCACTGTATGATTCCATTAATGAAATCATTGCCTTCCTCAATTCTCCTTTTGAACTCTCACTTGTTCAGCAGAACCAAGAGCCAGGTGCTCTTTTATCAGCTGCTTTAGACCTGGTATATGTATGGGCCACACAGAAACTTCTTTTTTTTACCTTTCAATTACAGATGCAAGTGAATAGAATGCTTTGAGCATTCTTATTCTTATTAATATTATTATTAATCTTATATAGTTATTTCATGGTAGATTTGCACTGAACAGATGACTCCATGCCAGGAGGTCTGGGAGGAAGCAGACCAATGTGTGCCTACAGCAGGAAGTCTGGGTTGTTAAAGTGGGTCCAGAAGGGGGTGATGGGATTGTGTCAACAGCCAAGGCCAAATCTTAAGGCTCTCCATTACTCATCTGAAATATTTTGTATTAGGAATGAGGTACTTCCACAGAAACTGTTGTGATTTTGTACTCAAAATTACATCAGTGTCGCTTGGCTATCAATCACACTGCCTCATGCTGAATAGTGGACCAAGCACTGCAAATGGGGACTTGGATTAGCAAGCACTCTGAAATGACTCTTCTCTTCTCTCCGACGTGGTAAATATGAAGATAGCTCTGTGTGACCTCTCTTGATCTATGGGTATTTTTCATCTTCCTGCTAACACCCAGCAATATGGCTGCCAAGAGCCTTCCTGCAAAGGTTCAGAACTGATTTCAGAGGAAATATTTATTTAGAAAATGCCACGAGATCACAAACAGAACTTCTCAGTGCCATCTACTTGTTCCCTAGCATAGGGTACTTAAAATAAAGTGACGATGGAAGCCAAGATCTTAACGATAAAAAAAATAACGTAGAAGAGCCAGCACCACTTATGCACCGTATCAGAATAGCTAATAAATTAAATACCACCATTCAGACATCCGGGCTGTTACTTTTTATAAGCAATGACAGTAATTCCCCATGAAACCGACTAAGAGCATTACTTGGGGGGTGCTGCTCACAGCAACAGACTTTGAGAAAGTAGTCAAACTAAAATCCTTTCACTATGCAATACCACATCATGTAGCCTTGGCCCAGTTATAACTACAATTCTGTTGAGCTACAGATATTCACAAACAGCAGCATTAGGGTTAAAATCTGCTCATTATGGAGCTCTAGCATGGTGGAAGACACCGTGTTTGCTGCAAACCCATTCCCTTTCCCTGATTAATGCAGACCACTAAAATGTCCTCAACCTTCCTGCCTTCAGAACAGAGAAAGCCTCAAATGCACAGTGCTGGAACTGGACTAATTAGACTTTGAGACAGACTAATTATTTCTGAGACAGAGGTGACCCCATGTGAAGCTGCTGTTTCTGGGAGCCAGGCTGGCAGTTTTGCACGATGCAATCTCTCAGGCTTTCTACACCAGTTCTCTGCAGAACGTAGATCAACCCTGACTACTCATGCTGCAACCAATGCATGTATAGAAGGCTCAAGTGAAAAAATAAAAGACTATAAATACAATATGCAAATAACACATACAATAACTGACATTTTACAACAGAGATTTTTAGTGACTTGTCTTCATGCTGTTCCTGTCCCAAGAAAAAGACAGATAATTTTATACCTCTACCACTAAAATCCATGTCCACCCTATTCCAGACTCTGTATAATACACAGAGCCATGGAAGTGGTGAAACAAATTACTTTTGAAGTTATTCTTTCTAAGGATGGTCAGAGGTACATATGATTTTGAATAGAAAATGGCCTAAAAATAAAATCACACCAGTCAGATCACAACTGTAATGAAAGGAAAATGAAATGGAGGTTAAAGTACTTCTCAAATGTAAAACAAAAATCATAGTTCATGCTGCAGACAAAAGTATGTTAGCTGATCCAAATGTGTTCAGAAGAAATTGAAGCACCTTTTCTTTGATTTTCTTGAAAGCTGAACAAGTGTCGTTTTTCCTCACTCTCTTGGGTTAACCCATCTTTATAACAACAATGTAGAATTCTGCCTGATGGTGAACATAAAAAATGGCCATTTCAGGTAGAAAGCAACAGGCTTAGGCGTTTGTTTAAGCACAAAAGGTACATGAATTAAGGTACATGAATTACTTTCTGGATAAACTGCTAGGCTAAAGTTGGAAATGTCTGACTAGAAACAGAAGAAATTGCTATTAATTGGAATTTTAAACTTAATTACTGAAATATTTAAATTCATAATGGCATATTCAGCAGACCAGATCAGCTGAATCAAGTACAACCATCAGCAAAACACTTCCATCCTCAAAAGATGCCCTTCTTCTCCTTGGGTTGAATGGACAGCAAGTATTTTGCAGTGATATTACTGCAGATGTCAGAAGAGCCAGATTATGTCTGTTACTTAGGAAACAACTCCTTTGCATGGCACAGTGAGGCCACGTTCGTGGCCAACCAACCAACCAACTACTCCTCTGTGTGTGGCAAAGGGCAGGAGGATAACAGAGGAGCAGAACGGCCAGATCAATGCTGAAATACTGCTGAAATAATCCCCTCAGTGCAACCTTCAGGAAACCCAAAGGTCATACTCCAGACACAAGCAACAGAAGCTGGATTCTATGACACTAATCACACTAAAAATTTTAACAGTTTGGGTGTTGGGTTTTTTCTTGTTTTTGTTTTGTTTTGTTTTGTTTTTGTAAGGTTAAAAAATAAATGCAATACAGAGGTAGGTTTAATCCTCACCTCGAACTTCTGCCGGAGCTCCGCATTTCCATCTTCATCAGCATCTGGAATTGGAACATTATAATATTCACCTTCTTCTTGATTCAGCAGCTTGTACCTTGTGGAACATTTGAGGAAAAAAAATGGTGTTTTTATACTCCTACTCCTTTCAGATACAAACTCTGAGTTATGTCTATTTATGTCTGGTTTGTATCAATGCCACTTGTATGTAAAGAACAGCATTCTGAGTTCCAAAGGAGATACAGAAACAGAATATATTTCAAATCAAATTGTATCTTTAATCACAAACCATGTGTCCAATCAAGACAAGGACCTTATATCAATCATCTTGTGACATAGTGTAAGAAATCAACCCTGAAAAGACTCCAGTGCTTCTATAGCCCTAAATCATTCCCTCCAACATGTCATGCTCTTTGAGAAGGTCTGGTGATTTTACCCGTAGTTTGGCACGTAATAAGATGGCATTATATAAAACCTATTCAAATGTACTTTAACTTGCTATACATAGCTGATATGCTTCATAATGAGTATATCATATTTGAGATAAAAATAAAATGTGTATCACAAGGCCATGAGTTTGCAGCAACTCCTGGTTCCAGCAGAAGCTTCATGAACATAACAAAAGGAAAGCTTCCTTTAATTATCCTCCTTTGCTATCTATAGCCCATGTTTCCCAGTTTTAGTTGTATTTTCAGTGAATACGAGATACAGGAATTATGCTGAAGAAAAATACTATTTTAAAACTCTTTTCAGAAACTCTTACCATCCACTGGCTGGCATTTTCATGAGCTCTGACACCCCAAATGAAAGAGAGCCCATAAAATCATTCCTGGTTGTTCGATCCCAGTCCCAGACCTCTACAGAAAGCCGTCGATCTTTGTCTGTAGGTTTCAATTTACTGAAAAGGAGAGAAATAGCATTCTGAATGCAACACTCAAATAAATGATTCAACACATAAGAAATGACATTAAAAGGGGTTAAACTTACAATGTGAATGACTCATTCCAGTGTGGATTCAGGGTAGAACGGAAGGTTTTTGTTTTTTGTTTACTTTCATTCTTGGGATCTGGGATAAGTTTCAGTTTAACATAAGGATCTGAAAGCCCATTTGGATCCATGGGAATTAGGTTTTTTGCTTCTCGCACTGTCAATATAAAACAAATTGCTGATTTGCATGGGATTAAAAATGACTGTTAACAACACAGTAACAAGTCAAACCAAATCAAAAGAAATATGTTGAAAGGTAACACAAATAAGATGAAAAACTTGTGTGGTCAGACTTGGCATGGAAGAAAATCGTAAAGTAAGGTTGCACTTGATGGCATTTGTAAGGCTGGTAGAGAGAAGTGAAAGGAGATGAGAGCCATCCTAAATGGAATGAAGCAGCTCCTGGGCAGTTCTTTCCTGGAATGGAATGATTGAACATCCGAGCTCATCTCTATACATTTCTAAGCAGGGAGCATTTCTGTGTGCTTTTATTTACTCATCAATCCTAGGTTCCACAGCTATCAGATGAATGCTATAAGGGTGATAGTTGGATCAGAACAGATTTCCACGAAGGGCTATTTTATACAACATGTTACTGGTACTAAACTTCCCTTAGATTCACTGCTCGTTAGCTGTCAGCTGGAATCACTGTGAGAGCTGTCATGAGACGGCACCCAAAGTAAAAGCACGGGGAAGACGAGTTTAACTTTGCCTTCACAAAAATGGCATTTTCATATACAATTTTCATATTTACCTATTTTCACAATGCCAGATGAGAGCACAAAGTGAATTCATAGCCCTCATGTTGCTGCTGATGCCCAGAGAAAAGGATGGCCAGCAACCTGCCTGTGGGACATTCCCCACATGACCACATCCCTGTGCAGAACAAGGAGCAGAGGCAGTGATGGGCTATGGTCGCCTTTATCAATGGCTCAGCAGTGCTTGGGGCTCTGGCTGAGGTTGCTGCTACAGCTGTGGGGCTTCGCAGGGCAGCTCAGAAGTCACTGCAGAGGAGTGGAGTACCACAATGCATGAGCAAGGCAGCACTTCCCTCCATCTTGCAGAGGACCAGCATGGCGCCCACACGACATTTATATGCACGGCGTGTAAGGTTTTATTATGTGTCAATGGCATTCTGCCATCAGCTCCTGCAGAAGTTCACAAACAAGCTGGATTTCAGGCATTGTGAAACGCAGTCCCACCCAAACCAGTCGGGCTGACAAGGATCGGCGTCTGCATGTGCTGCTGAGCCTGGGAAACACCACTGACTGCATGTGTGAGGCTGCTCCTCTTTTGTAGGAGGCACAGAATAAGGAAAAAGCCCTTTAAACACGAAAAGAAGTGCAGCTCAAAGATGCACTTGGAAAGAAAGATGCAACAAACACTTAACACAGGCTGCTAAAGTAGTCATGGTCTCGCTCCTTATTTGGGCCATTTGTATTTTTGTTAATTAGCACCTTTAGACATCTATTTCCAACTGGCAGCACTTTTTCTTGAGGAAATGGCATGATGTTATTTTGCTAAATATCATTTATAAGGAATTAATGTCTTGATGGTCAGTCCATCCCTTTGAGGGCATCCTACTCTTACCAAGACAGGTCAGCTTTCCACAAGAGGGATGGCAGGAAGCAGAGGTGCCCCCTTATCATCACAGGTGCTCTCTCTTATGTGTGGTTGAAACAAATTTAAATGAAAAATAAGAAGAAAATAACTGAAATGAGGCTGAATTACAGCAGAAAATTCTGCTGTATCTGCAAGGAGAACAAGCAAACTCTTGTGGCTTTACAATTATTAGTTAATTAAACTCAGCATCAAGAGGAACTTGGAAGAAACATAAAATACCAGCTGCCAGTTTTCTGAGCTTGATGATGATCTCTGCACTGAGCAAGGTAGCTGGTATGAGTTAAATCCCTAATGACCTGTCCAGATTAGATTCTTCAACTGGGACTGAGAACACACACAGACAAACAGGGAGTGAAGAGAAGCATACGCTTGTTTCCAACAAATCAAGTGTGCCCGTGTTGTCACCATGCCACAAGGAAAAGGGACCACCTTCCTCCTTATCGTTAATGAAGAAGAGATCGTAAGTGCCTAGTCAGCAGAAAACATGGGCTGTTTGATGACTCTTCCATTCGACGATGTGCCCCTGCTCTCACAGTGGTGCCTCCAGAAGCTGTGCCTAAAATTGGGATATTCAGTTTTCCAGTAGTGTAAAGACATAAGCAAACGCAGAGCTGGTTCTTAGGTACTCATGCTTTAAATAAATATCTAAAGAAGACAGAGTGGGATGGCAGAGAACGACAGTCACTCTTTCTGAAGAGAGGAAATTCAGGCAGCATTTCAGAGTTTGGATGACAACACGTGAACTTTTTTCGTGGAATGTATGGGTCAAACACCATAAACAACACACAGTTATGGATTTATAACTTCTTGTGGTGTCAGCAAATAGATTTAGCCACAGGAACGAGCAAAGAAATGCTTCTGTCCCTAAAACAAAGCAGAGCTATTTGCAGCACAAATTCACTTAGTTCCTTTTCATGAGTCACAACTACCTTTTCCTTGAATTTTCAAATGTTGATGATAAAATGGTTTACTAATCACAGCGACTGCTGCTTGCCAATCCCTTGCTCCCTACAGGCTGCTTAGAGGAGCAGAAATCTCCCAGTGAATGCAAATAGATGCCTTTGAAAGAGGTCTTGAGTCTCAAACAGTCCTGCCTGGGAAGCTCTCCAGTGAAGCAAAGGAAGAAGGAGAACACTGTTAGCTGAGAGTTCCGTCTTCCAGCATTAAAACTCTAGTGATTTACAATTACAGATGTACAACTGAATCCCCCCAAATCCTGCTGTTCAATCCATTTCCACACAGTGCTTGGCCTCTAAAAGGGCTTCTCAATACGAGGCTTCTCTTTTGCATAACCATACCCCTGCTAATTTTCTTATGTACCTCTCCTGAGACCCCTGCCTGCTCATTACTCCCAGTTTCCTGACTCCCATAGATGCCACCATAATGAATGTAGGTTGCAGGGATGCCTGTGTTTCACAGGTGACTTACACACAAGAAATGGATAAGGAATTAATTTCCTCCTGAGAACAAGATGAAAAATGAACTGGGGTTCCATCATGCTTCATTCCTCTGTCTTTTATTAAGACAGTCTCTCCTACTAATAAAAGGGTACCATCAACTCTAATGCTACTTAATAAGACCTGCAGTAGGTTTTCTGCTTTCATTTCCAGCTGGAAACCTCACAGGGGCATCTGTACTTTATGTTTAAAATCAGATTACCTCTATAAAAATTACCTTCATAAAAGAATGCCGAGTACTGGGCAGTATAACTACATAATAAAACACAAGCCTTAACACAAACGCTGACTACTGCTATATCAAATTGCCTGAAAAGGGGTTGATTATTAAATTTATAATACTGATTTGTTCAAATTCTTATGCAAATACATAGCATTTTAGGGTTGTTTTTTTTTTTTACATGCATGCAGATGGCTATCTATGAACAATGAATGTTTCTTTTCCATAATATGCATTTACTGTTTTTTCACTTTTCATTTTTAAATTCACAAATTTAATGGCTGAAATGGCAAATAGTCATTTGCTACAGGGGTTGGCATTCATGAAAGGCACTGCCCTCTGTGCAAGCAGCACAGCAACCCTTCAGGTTCAGGGAATGCCAGAGAACACAGAAGGTATTGGCGAGGTAAAACATGCCATTCTTATTTGAGTTATTAGAAATGCCTCCCACACACAAGCAATTATTTGGGATCACTTTATAGGGACTTCACGTAACAGCTTATAACTCTCCTGAACACTCACGTGTCTTCCTTTTAAAATCAGCTGCAGAATGTTATGAAATTAATGCTAACAAAGAAAGACACTGTTAATGACCTAGGCAAACACAGATGAAATTAGGAGAGTGTGTGTGGAGGAGCCTTTCAAGGAAACAACTGGTGAACATCCAGTGATTTGCAGCAGCTCTCCAGTTCTCCTCTTTGGGCAGAGGCTGCTCAGCCAGGTCCATGGCAAGCAGCACGATGGGACATTAATATGCAGTGCCATAGAATAGCTCAGCATCAGACATTCATAAATAATTAGAAATATGTACAGCAGGGAGTGCAGAACTCCTGGGGAGGTGATAGCTGGAGCCCGCTCTGCACTCCCAGCCTCCAGAAACGACGGCCAGGTTTCCTCTTATAAATCACAGAAACATCACAGAAGAATAAAACCACATTTTCTGTATTCTTTCAGCTCTGAAAAATACACTTAGGGAGCTGTGTGTATATACAAATATTTTAGTAACACTGATAACAGTGAGGTGCCGTGGCTGGCAGCATCGTGGCACCCTACCCTCAGCAGCACCTGCAGCTCACTGCTGCTGGGAGGGCAGCTGCTGTCAGACTCAGCTCCTGGGATCCCAGCAGCGTGGTGGCTTTTTATATGTCACTGCACCAGATGGGGTTATTTTCTCACAGAGGTTATTGTTTGCTCGCTATAAAAATAATTCCAAAATAAAATAAAGATCAAAACGGCGATTCAGCCACCTGCAAAACTGCTCAGAAGGAACCCAGGTTACTTGGTGGGTTGGCAAGTAAATGTAAGGGTGACAAAACTTGTAGCACACACCAGGAAGGGGAAATTTCAGTGCGAAACGACAGAGAGTAAGAGTGGCAGAAACAGCTTTACTGTGCCTAAAAGCAAAATCCCAACAGTCCATTCTATGGAAGGGTCACAGATTCAGCGATGTCAAAAAAAAAGCAATTAAGAGAGTTCTTATGACAAGCTGATTTACAGCAATTGCAATAACGTATTAATATCCAAAGCCAACTCTCAAGGTAGTAGGTATAAAATGAACTGCTGATATTTAAGAACTGCCACATAAATGAGCACTGAAAATGGCACTGGGGAGGTGGTGAGATTTTGTCAGAGGATATCAATACAAAACTCCCACTCCTAGTCTGTAGCACTGATGCAGAAAGGACTGCCTGTCCACCTTTAAGCACCCACACCAAAGATCTGAAGTGCACTGGATGTACACATGGAAGCACACTAGCATTAAATATACTTATGTATAGGACTGAATCATTTCCAGTATCAGTTGAATTCCAAAAAACTCAAAAGAGCCCGAGTGCTCTGATACTTTAGATAATCTGGCTGAACCACTGGTAAGCTCCATCTGGCCTCTTTCCTAGTACTCAATGGGTAAAAAAAAACCAACAACATTATTTACCCTATTTTATTGTGAAAATACTCAGTAAACGTGCATGTACTGTGGCCCTTTTTGGAAAGAAAAGCCACTGCAACACCTTCTGAGCTGTTACACAGAAGCAAACACCACTTGCTATGCACCAAGCAGTGACTTTCCCCAAGGCACAGAGCTCTCCATCGCCGTTCAGTGCATGGCACCCTCCTTCCTCCCAGTAAGGAAGTGGAGCCGCCCACAGAAGGAACTGCAAGATGCCCACCGGAGTGCCACGTCTGCACGGAACAGCATGACTGTTCTGCAGGCAGTCAAGGCTGGCTACAGGAACACGAGCTCAGCAGGAACCAATTAACAGCCAAAACAGGATGCAGAGCAGAGATATTAAGGAATTCAGCTGAAGGAGTTCAACACCTACAGAGACATTCTTTTGAAGAAGAATCCGGCAAAGGCTCAAACCCAAAAGTAGTTTCTATACATCCTGGACATTTAATCCAGCCCCTTCCTGAATCTAAAGGCAGCTCTGGGATCTGCAGACATTTTGCCAGTAAATATTTCAGAAGAGATGCTGTAGTAGGAGATACATTGAGTTAGAAATTTGGGGTTAGCAGCATACATGAACCAACTGAAAACCACTAATTTGTCTTGCTGTTGAGCACAAAAGCCACAGCTTGTCTGACCACAGCATATATAAGTACATTTGTATAATATCATTTATAATTATAAAAAAAAAGGGTACTTTCAGGGAAATCCATTTACATTCGAAGAAATTTTTGTAAACCTTGGAAATGCCAACCCTAAGAATGTAACATAGAGAACACAGCTTCAACCACATGAACGTAACACAGAGAACATAGCCCCAGCCATAAGAACAAAACAGCACCTTAATGTGCTTATTACAACAAGGCTGTCGTAAAAATTCTTCTCGTTGTCCAGAAACCTTCTTAAATTTTAGATGGAAGTATTTTATCGACAAGCACACGAATAAAAGCACTCACACCAAAAACCTAAAGCACCTTTCTCCTAATGACAGCATCTTGGACACATTCACCTCTCCCACGACAGGAAGCTATCTGAAAAGTTAGCTACAATGAAGTACCGCTTGGGATCTATTCTAATCCCTTCTAACTAAATTTGATCATGCTTCTCCCTTTCAATGCTTTTTACAAGGTTTGACAGAAGAATCTGGAGTTATTCAGATGCAGAGATAACAAAAGCATGAACAGTGACAGAAGGGAAGTTCAGTGCTGCTGTGAGCTGTGAAAATCCAACGTGATGGCCTGATTTCCTTTATGCTGACTACAAGGGGTATGGTATCTTTTGTGATTCACTCCCCAAGTAAGAAGTGCGGAGGTAGAAAGAACATCTTTCTGGTGTAGAAAAGGAGGGAAACATTCAATTGGAAGGGACCTACAGATATCATCAGTCCGACTGCCTGACCACTTCAGGGCTAACCAAAGGTTGGGCTCTAAGTGTGAGAAATCAGCAATGCTGACATAGTGAAACAATGCTCAACATCCACAGATTGCCAACAACCACATCAAGAAAAGAAAATGCAGATGCTCTGGGAAACCTCCTACTTTGTCCTGCCATAACTTTGCCTTTGAATTTGCAACACCGAACAGGACGTGACAACAACAGTGTTCTGAGTTCCTGCTTCAGTGTGTGGACTTTGTGAATTCAGCTGCTCACAAAACCAATTTCCAAGATGCATTTGTGTACATGTAATAAGCATTACAGTGTGTAAAGATGCACTGCTGAAGGAGCAGTTGTTGGCAGCTGCCATGACACGATAGCTCATCGCTTATTTTGTTTTTGATAACTTCAGCAAGTCTTTAACATTTCCTGAACAGAGGATTCTGAGTCAAAAGAAATTGTACTTCCATCTTGAATTCAGATTAAACAGACTTCGTTTGACCTAATTCCCTTAGGTCGATTTCATCCAGTTCCCACTCTGTACTCTCCCTACTCCATACTTTGCAGCCCAATGGGCGAAGAACAGTATTAGTGTCCAACAGAAAGGAAAAACCAACAGTAAAGTTCACTACCAGCTTTGCACTTGAGACATTAGAACCAATTATCAGCTGACCCCAGTTAAACAGAAAGCACGCACAGAGCAAACAAAACACAGGCTGTAAATAGAAATTCTTAAGCGGATCCTGAGTGATAAACTCTGCTCTCTGATATGAAACAAGGAAATTCTGCTTGAGGTAAGCAGCACATCTATGTAGGGGGACAAAATGGTCCTTCAACTTGCAAAATATATTTTCTGTATGTTTTTCTGCATCTTTAGCTGGGAATGAGACAGGGTGTGTGGGTGAGAGGAACCAAAGCTTACTGATAAGTCCTGGGAGAAGCACTTGCAAGGAAAAGAACTGCTGCCCTCTCCTTCCTTCCTTTCTCTCCCTTCTCCCTATCTTGTTAACCTTAACCTCACAGAATATGATCTTTTTATTATTACTACTTTATTATACATTGGGAGTAATATTTGGGATTGAGTCCAAGTTCCTTTGTTTACTAAATACTCTGAAATACAGGAAATCCCTCCTTAGCTGATGAAGTTTAGAGCATTTCTCATGTTCTGAAGATGATGGCTAGCTTCCTAAACGGTCAGCTATCCCACTGTGCTGCTTCCCAAGGAAAACAGACATGACAGTCATTTCCTAATGAACATTCCTGATTTTTTTTTAAAGCAATTATTCCATCTTTACATTTTCACTTCATTTTTTTAAGCGCGTGGATTGTTCAGGCTGCCAGCTCATAGAGCATTTCTTGATTCAAACTGTTTCTGGATTCAAGGACGCGGTGAATGAAATCCTCATGCTTCCAAAAGGAAACACTCTGCCAAAGGCTTCAGTGCCCCAAGGATGTTGACCAAAGCACATCAGCTCACAGTGTATACAACACCTTTAAAAAAAATGCTGCCACATTTCAAAACCAGTCGTTTACCTGTTACTTCCAGTTTGTCACCAGTGACTTCAGCCTTCAGGTAAATCCTTCCCCTTTTCTCAGTGTGATCCATGCCACAGAGGCTCGGGACGTTTATCACACATTGCTTATGGACGTTCATATCACAAGCTGTGGAGATAGAAGTGTTACAGACGGCAGTGGGAAACTAATAATATGATTCCACAGCAAACACTGAGCAGAGTGAAAGTTAAGATTACTATGTCTAATTGCTGGCAACGTTTGCAGATTACAGCCAAATGTTTTCTGACTGACCTACATGGCTAGTTTCCATCCTGCAATACATTTTGTGGACAGTGAATGAAACGCTGAAAGAAAATAATCCACTTCAGACACTTAAATATATTAATGAAGTGCAAGAAAAAAAGTAAAAACAGAATAAAGACTTGCTGGGAATATGCCTGAGAAAACAGTGCACTTCTGCCAGCAGTAGCCATGAAGGGATTTGGGTTTAAGTCAATCATTAGAATTTGGTGCAGCAGACTTCCAAGACAAATGAAACACCAGGGAAATGCTGGATCTTGGCTGCCACATAGACTGAAATGCCAGTTTTCAACTGCGTGTTCATCCACCCACTCCTGAAACAGGTTTCCTCAAAAGCAACAGCAAATGCACTCCTCTCATATCAAAGTCCATAGAGCACTTCTGCAGCAACAGAAGAGGTTTTCATTAGATCATTATTATTCGACTGAAATATCCACTTGAAATACAACAGTCCTATAAATAGCTGACATTTGAAGTGGTATTTTCCATTGAAAAGAAGAAGTTGTTATGAGGTGTTTCCACGTGCTTTTAAAAATACTGTTTGGTAACAAAGCAAAACTGAACTTACTGTCACATTTCATCCCTTGGTGTAGGAGCCCATAAAGAAGGGACCCACAGTGGTCACAGAAGGTTGGGCTCCCATAGGTGTGGATCTTAAATTTGTGCTTGCTCCTGGGGTCCTACAGGATAAACAAAGAGATACACGAATCGTAAGAAATAATATTGGAGTATCTTTAACGTAGCGCTACAAATACTGAAAATCCTCCAACTCTGGCAAAAAATACATACCAGCATGTATCTTATTCATAACCCCTACAAGACTGTTGATGGACTGGCCACAGTTTTAGTGCTCAGCTCTTATATTTCTTTTGCTTTGGTTTTGTCAGAAAGAATATGTCAGTTTAGCGAGCCGAGGCTTATTCCTATGATTCATCTACACTAAAACTGCCATTTACTGACTGTACATAAACATAAAACACAATGACGGCATTCCTCTCGTGGCTGGACTGTCATCTATCATCTGTTTATTTACAATCTATCATCACTGCTCTTCAATGACGACACAAAATACGGCAGAAGAGAAGCAGCAGTTTGTTAAGGGGCTCATCTGAAATGCAGTAAAATGACTGTAAAACCAGGATGTTTAAGATGGGATCATCTTGAAATGCTGCAAATTTATCACTTACATTATTGCAGATGAAAGAGAACAAATTCTAACTTGGCACATAGTAAATATTTTACAGAGACTGCCATTCCTGTCTGATTTTCCAGCAGAGAAATTTATAGTGAGGACATTTTAAGGCCACCAGCAGCTTGGAAATGACTTTTAATTTAGGGCCAGTGAAATGGACTGCACCCAAATCCCTTAAAAACAAGCACTGGAGATAGGTCCAAATCCATTTGCCGTCCCTCCAATGGAAGAGATCCCCTTCAGAGAACTGAGAACATGCATTTGGATATCCTTCAGGACTGCCTCCATCCCCACCTGTATGGCTTGAGACAAATTTGGGAAGCACAATTTAGCTCTGCATTTCAGTCAAAGCTGTCGCAGCACAATCTTCATAGATCTGGGAAGAGCTGCAGTTCTTCTCCATTGAAAAAAAAATACAACCAAGTTTGAAATCAATCTTTGCAAACATTCTTTTTTCCTTTGGACTTTCACAGCCTCACGCATTGTCAGGGAATAGAAGTGATGCAGTATCAGGTCTTTCGTGCATTAAAACATCCCAACAAATACAGCTACGATAGTACTATCATATTATATTATATTATATTATATTATATTATATTATATTATATTAT
>JAPSGF010000021.1:5674847-5724321 GCA_035772895.1 Perdix hodgsoniae | reverse complement strand
ATTATATTATATTATATTATATTATATTATATTATATTATATTATATATATTATTATAAAATACAAATACAAAATGAGGGCTCAGAGTTTTCTTCTGCTTACGGTTTATACTGGTATTAATGCAGCTCCATAGTAGAAAAGAATTATTAAATTGTCATCAAAACCAAACTAAGCTAGCAACTTGCCAAGAAAAGCTTTCAGGATGAATCAAAGGAAAGTACACATTATACAAAATGGAAAAGTTGCCAACTCTTTCCTCAGAAACATAAGGCTCTTCTGCTATGAGTGCTTTCTCGAGAAATTTGGGAACTCCCAACGGTAATTTTATTGAACATACTGAACATATGACTATGAAAAGGCAAGATCTTGCCTTCATAATGTAGTACTGTGATACTTTGTGAAGGTTTTTCGTTTGCTTGCTTTGGTAAGCACCTCTGTGTCGTTCTTTTCTGCACTGATTCTAAGCTTTAACATGAATCTACAAGCAGTAGCTGTCACTGCACACATAGAATATGGATGTTATCCAGGTAAGCAGTACAGACCTTCCATCAAGAATTCAAATTGACATTGGATTTCAATAGCTCTGCTTATTACACAGCCTGGGATACAAAATGCAAACTGCTAACAACCACATTTATGTTGTAAACACAGGCAACCTAAATGGAGTGGCATTCAAAATGCTCCAGAGAACATCTCTTTCATTATTTATCAGTGATACAGCCAATGGGTGTGGGGTCATGGGAACAATGCCTTAGTAAATGGTTATCTGATGACCTGACTTCGACCACATATATGCCTGTCAAACAATTTGAAGCACCTTTTCAAGTGAAATTGTGCCTTAATTTTGTGTTTACAAACAGAACTCATTGGAAACTTGTTGCCTTTCAAACACGTATCCTTAAACATTATTTTTGTTAGCATGTCTGTTGCTAAGGACACAAATCACAGCTCCTAATAATGCTGAATAAGGAGATCTTTATAGTTCTGTTTCACATATGACATAAGTGGCATTTATGAGTATAATGTAATGACATAGAGGGAAAAGATATGTATATATAACATGTTTTTAAGAGCCAGTATGTTGTGACTATGGTACCTTATTATCCTCTACACACAAAACTGCATCTTCTAGGCACAGCACAGAAAGTCAGAGGACAAAGAAAAACAGAACTGAAACTACTGCTGAAATAGAATCCTTGCATGGAGGAAACCCCAGCTATTTAAATCTCTTTAATAGAAGTGAACGATAAAACATTCAGAACATTCTAAAGGCTAACAAATAAGAGAGAAATTTCTTCACCAGTATTTCATCCTATTTTCTGTTCCAAGCCCATGCATATGCTTTAATGTTGGTAAATTTAAGAATACCACACATCAAATGAGTCTTTTGCAAGCAAGCCTGAAAACTAACACAGAAAGCTGAGAGGTGCCTGTGCACCCAGCCCAGGTGCTAAAGCACTCATGTTGTTCCCTGTATCAACATGGGCTTCTCACGTCCACAGTTTACACTTTAATTGTAATTCGTATTAGTAATAATAATTATTTTGCCGCCACCACTTAATTGCTTATATTATTAGCTGCAATTATCACTTCTTAATTGTTAATACAGTGCAACATTTTCAAATATTAAATATGCATTCAGTGCATAACTGAGGAAATATCACTGCTTTTTGTCAGTACTGCTCAGCAGAGGTAAACCACTGAGCCAGAGGTAAGATTCTGCAGATTTTTTTTTCAAATATCTCCTTTTAATCAAAGTAAACTTTAAGTAATTCCCCGAAGTGTTGCTGGCAGTCATATTTCATAGTAAACATGGGGAGCCAAGCCAGGATATGACAGATGAACTGCCAAATAATGGCTGCTATTTGCAAGAGAATTGAACTTTGCACTAAACTTGGCATAGATTAATCGTGAAACTCCAAAGGGAAAACCCACTTCTGTTTCCAAAACCCATCAAAATTAAGAAAGTGGCAATTGAAAAAGCATTACCACTGCATTTCTTAAGCAGTGATGAATGACAGGCTATATTAAAACTGCAGTTATTCTCACGCTGAAAAGTGAATCTCTTGCTTTTCTTAGGGCAATTCCAACTTTCTGTAAGGGGAACTGGATGCGGTGTATTATGACTAAATTGGAAAGCACTGGCCTCAAAGCTAAGACACACTTCTGAAGAGGCAGGCACCCATGGCAGTGTGGTGTATGCAGAGGGGTGCCTGAGAAAGGAACCCCAAAATCCGAGCAGGAACTCAAAAATTGGTCCATGCCCCAATATGTGCGCAGAAGTGCCTTCCCCAGGCAGACCCCTTCAGCCCTGCCCTGGCTCACAGCTGCTGCTCCAGCTCCAGCAGAGGGAAGCAGAATTGCACGGCCGCGTCTTACCGTGCGCCGTCCTGCAGCAGTGCCACCACTTCTTGGCCAGAAACCACTCCATCGTTTTTCTGGATCAAAGATGGGAGTGGGAAATAATTGAAAGCACGCAGCTAACCAGCGGCAAATGTCAAACTGTGCTTCAGCACATTGCAAAACAGCTTACGAGCACGATACTGACAAATTCCTTTTAAAATCTCCCTTTTGATCAGCAATTTATTCCCACTGATAGCACACTGAACTCACTGTAATTTTGCAGGCATTGAATCATTGCTTTGCTTTTCAGTATAAAACATACAAAAAGCCTCACGTGAGGCTGCAGCCATGGACATTTTATAGACAAAGCACCGTTGTGTTTTGACTTACTGAAGTCCTTTCATAGCAGCGGACTTCAAAGTATCACCAGAACTATGTCTTCAAGACCAACTCTGAAGCTGATTCTGTGGCTCTATGCTGCTCCACCCCTATTGTCATAATTGAGCATCTTCTGGGTGACATGGATTTTTCAGAAGGAATTTAAATCAACTTCACACGGACTAAAAAAGATAAAATCCTGAATGCCAGTGGCATAAATGGAGGCTCTACCTGGCTGAATTGCTACCAAGGACAGAAGGGGAGATGTATTAAGGATATGCCCTGGAAGCACGGGCTGCTCTACCCACAGTTATCTCAGACATCTCCTGCTGGAGCAGGAACACCAAATCCTGCATCCTTCCTTATCCCCCCCAAGGAAGCAACACTGCTCCAACAGGCTGAGCCCACCCCAATCTGCACCACTTGTATATCACTTAAAGGAGCTCCATGTTCCCCAAGCCATTACCAAATTAATAAAACATAGCTGAGAAGAAGGCAGTGTGTTTCCTCTGAGTGGAAACAAATCCCACGCTCATCCCACACCATCCTAGGGCAAACTTGAGTTTCATTTGAGAATGTTTTCAGACTCCAGTATTCAGACTGTCATGAAGACCACTTTTTCTTCTTATTAAGAGGAAAAGATTCCAGAAGGTGGGCTAAGAAGGAAAATTGTATTTAGTCAATACTGACAGTTACTAACCAACCATTTCCGTCTCCATACTTTTACAGAAGAGAGCTTCCCCACAGTTCAACTATGACTGAAGGGTAAATTTTTCTCTTGGAATTCACACTAAATTATTACTTTTAATTAAAACAAACAACTGGTCACCAAATCAACTGATTTTGATGGCTGCCTTTTGTTCCTATTCTTCTGGTATGGAAATGTTTTAGGATGGACTAGAGATCTGGATTCAAAAGACAGTGGCACAGCTGTATATGCCTCAAAAGTAATTTATTATTTATTCATTTTATTCATGTACTGAATGCTGGACATACACTCTTTTAAACACCAGGTCCACCTTTACGCTGTGACCACTTCTCACAACATAGAGTTTCACATTGATCAGATGGGGGAAGTAATGTAAACAAATTCCCTTGCTGAATTGTTTAATTGTTTAATATTAGAATTAAGGATGCAGTTTCTGTGCTTTCCACTGGTGCTGAGATGCAGTTAGGTGGAGTGCCTCATTACTGTGATAAAGGACTTAGCACAAAGCAGGGATGTTGATGTCATTTGACTGTGGGACATCAAGTTGCATGCCAACTACATTAATGCATTTATGTACAATATCTTCTCATCAGGTTTTAAAAATTTCAGTATCTGCCAACTTGCTTATCCCAGAGATGATACGATTTATGATTTTTTCCCCAATATCCTCGGCTGGAGCTCACATTATCCTTCTTTCACTAATTTAAACAGAAAATGAAATGAGATAAAGGCTGAAAACCAACCCAACCTGAAATCTGTTGGTTTCTCTGTAAAAGCAGTGACCCCAAGAGCAGAGGCATCGGGTCAAACAGCTCAACATCTGCTGCAGCTTGCATGCTATCCACGCAGGCAAGCAAAACACATTTATCCAAGAAATAATCAGAATTAAGGCAGGAGAGAGTGGGAGTGACTCCAAGTACATTATTTCAGAAGCCATCACAGATGTCCACAATGAAGGGGTTTGATGCAGACACATGCTGGCTCCAAACCTACACCTGGATGTGGAAATGTTGCTTTCAGACCTCACCCCATCCCGTCAGGGACTGAGGCATGGAGTCCTTGAATGGTCTTTTGAATTGTATAACCACTGAAACACTATTTATTTATGCCTTGAACAGATGTTTTTCCATATGTCTAAATAACCCTTCTTCAAAAAAGCAATTCAAGCACATTAAATTTAGTAGACCAAGAAATATAGAGACATTAGACTCATTGGTATTTATAGAGCATGCAGTATGTTTTCTATAGCAAAGTCAGAATGTTCTCTTTTGAAAAAGTCAGTAGTCCCAGCTAAAGCAAAAAACCTATGAAGGCTGACTGTACAAATGCTATGACACAGCTTTTGTCCTCAGTCCTGCCCTTGCAGTGCCACACAGCATTTATACACAGCAGAACAGAAGTTACCATATATCTGTGGATGTAAAAATTCAGAAAACTATACTGAAACTGTAAAAAAAAGTTATCAGCACACAATAAACCAGGAAAAGAAGGGCAAGCTTTTAGCATAGACTCGTGATTCCCAGCTGTCCAGCAGCATTACTTGTGATTTAGAACTCAAACTCAGCGTTAGTACTTGGGGAGCAAAATGCTTCACTGTGAACACGGACAAAGCCCAGCTGGATGGAAACCAGGAGCTGACACAAACCTGCAGTCCCCAGGGCTGCGTTTGGCCTTTGTGTGGTTTGCTAACCAAGCCCAGTAAGGCAGCGGGGCTGCAAGCAGCAGAGCAGTGAGCTGTTGGCAGCCCAGTGGCATCAGGGGAGGGCCTGCAGCGTGCAGCAATGCTCCGTGATATCATCTATAAATATTTAATATCTGGCAATTAACTCAGCGCTGTTCAAAGCAGAAGGAAATGATGGAGACGCACAAAGACCTCCCCGAACCTTTTAGGAATGCTGCAACATCACATCTTTTGAGTTTGCCCATTCTGAGAGCGTTCCACAGACACCACTTTGAGAACGCAGCTCTCCTCCTGCTCCTTCTCTAATGAAGGCGTTTTTCTCAAGGCTGCCGATGCCAGAGGAGCTCCTCGGATCTCACGCCATTGCTCCCAAAGTAGCTGAGCATTCCCAAAGAAGGAAGGCGAGCTCGGCCTGCTGCTTCTTACTTCTCAGAAATCACTTGTGAGGAAGAACATTCCTCCGCGAGGCCTAGGGCTGAAGGCTGCACAGCTCTGGGAAGCACTGCAGAGAGTGGGGATGTCACCAGATGCACTGTAACCTGCCATTAATGGACAACGTAAGGCACAGACCAAGGAAGAACTTCCAGAGACGTGCGGCACATCCCAGAGCTCTGCCCCTTGTGCTCCTCACATCCCTATCAGCCAAGCCTTTCTGCACACTTCTCCCTTCACTTCTGTTCGGCATTCGATCCCCCAGCCAGTGCAAATGAACCACATCCTAAATGCTGCCATACACTGCTTGTGAAATCCATTGCCTTGAGTGCTACGGGGTCAACTTCACACAGAAAACGCAGATTCAAGAGCATCAAGAGAAATGAATAACTAACTTCAGTGAGGGAAAGCTTTTCCATGCTGGCTGTCCTGTTTCACAGCACTCAGGCCAAATGCAGCCAGAAGCCCTGCAATGAGCACCTGGGCAGTGCCTTCTGCACATGGAGACAGCCCTGAGCATGGAGCTCTGTGCACTGACACCACCGCTGAGGGGAGAAAAGATTTAGCAGGACGTGAAATCACCTTCCTCAAAGGTCCTACAGTGCCACGTTCGGTCAGGGGCTACGTAAAGCACATCTACAGAGATTGCCTGGCATGTAGGAGAGCAGAATAATTGCATTTTCCCTAATCTGCAAGTAATGTAATGTTTGAAAAGAGTCAGGAAAGAAACTGTCCTTCCCCTGTAATCCCAGTATGCGGATCAGCAGAGGCTTTTTGTGGTGCTGCTAGCTAAGCCTTTGTAAGGCTGCATGGAAAACAATTATTAAAATTAATCCTAAGTACAAATGGAATTGCACAATATTAATCCTGCTAAAAATAGAAATGTAACGTGATAAACACGTAGAAGACTGAGATGAGGAACAAGGAAAGAAAACAAAGTGTCTTAGAAAACAAATGGGGCCAGCACTGGTCAAGTGGTGAGCCTGCAGGAACACATGAAAAAGGAACTTCTCTGTAAAATGTGTATGCAGCCTTCTGTAGCACCCAGCCTGAAGAATGCACACATTTGCAGCCTATCAGGAAGAACCTGAAGGAAATTCAAAGTGTTTTCTTAGTTTTGTTTTGCTTTTTAGATTGAAGATTAAACAAAATACAAAAGACGTGGGAAAAACCCCTCCGTAGCAGAATGCCTCCATTGTGGAACCCAGAAAAACGTCAGTGCAAAGCAGATACACATTTACAAACTGGGCAGCCCACAGAACCCTTCCTCACCATCAGATGGAACAAACAGGAGGAGGCATTCATTCACTGCCTCCAGATGAACATTCAAAGGACACAAATGGTTTCAGACAAAACCATTGTAATGCCCATAATAGTTACTAGATTCCAATATATTGCAATTAGCACGAAGTTGGTTGAAGCTGTAACATAAATGCTGCCAGTGCAATTTATAATGGGGATTTCATATGCAGAGAGGTACGTTTTATGCACTGCTCCTCAACGGCAGTTTGATTTTTGAAAGAAGAAAAAAATAAATGAAGAATTTCAGATTCATACTAAATGCATTATCTAGTTAAAGAAATAAAGATGTAGTGTATCAAGTAGACACAGTGTTCTCCTGCATTGCCTAACGAGAGCAATCTCTGCATGACAAAACTATAATAACGATGCAAAATGTCCTCTGGCCACAGAGATGCAAGACAACTCAGTCATGCAGGAACTGAATGAAAGGGAAGGGACAGGACCTGGGAAGGCATAGGGCTAAGCATGAAGCAGCTCATGTAGTCCCGATTAGACCCAGGGCATCTCCACAAACCATCCATGGCCATGGTGGGGATGAGCAAATAAAAAACAGGTAATGCAATGGGTCATGACAAAGAAACATAAACCTCACTTCAGTCAAACACGAATCGTGGCCTTACAGCTGTTTGGCCCCAGCAACAACACTCTGAGCATGAGCTGTTTGGCCATTCTCTGCAAACCAGTTGTGGAGAACTGCAAGGCTGCTCTTCAGAGATCTGCTGATTGAAAGAAGTCATCCAATAATCTGTGACAGCATGCTGTTGTTAAGAAGTTAAGGCTAAGACAGACAAGTTGCAGGGGAGCTGACATTCGTAAGAAGGAAGCTCTGATTTATCTGGCACCACATTACCAGACACAACCTGCACTGTGCACGTCACCATCCCTGCCCAGCAGCCAGCAATCCCACTGCTGTGTGTGTGCAGGCAAGGCATGGAGGTAAAGTCTGATGTAATGCATCATTCTGAGCTGCATGCAATGTGAAATGAAGCTTGCCCTCCAACTGGGGAGGCTGCTTCTGCTCCTAAGCCAATTGCCTTATTGATATCCAGGCCCTCAGACACTGCTCTCTCCCCAGCCAGCATGCAGTGCTGCAAAGGGCTTCAGCTTAAAATTAACTAACGTGCCCTTGGGTTACTATGAGCAAGGCAAAACAAGAACAGACAAAGCACAAAAAAAGCACCAGAATTGATCACGGCTGATTGAACTTGGCATAGAAATCTATGACAATGCATTATTTAGGAAAATGTGAATTGAAAAACACAAATAATCCCACGTCAGTTTCAAACAAAAATGAAGTTTCACCACAAATGTCAGATGGAAGATGGTTCGGCTTGCAGTAAAACAAAACACACGGTTAGAAGATAAATAACTGGAATAATGTTAATGATTTGTAAGATCACATCTTCCCTAAAATAAACATATTTATAAAAGTGATTTAAACAGATGTATTTTGTTAAACACATGCTTTTCTATAGAATTAATTCAGTGTTCCGCTGAGCAGAGTTAATCGTCAGTCCCAAACTCACACAACTGCTTCAAATTCAATGCATTCCTTTATATCCTTGCCCACAGTTTCTGCCATTACCTATGTGCCTGGCTCGTCAATCACAGCTCTGCAGATTGGCACCTCTCTACTTACATTTATCACTTTTCCATTTTCCTTCAGCACTTAGCATCATTAATTTATCAAGTCCCATTCCATCCTACTCCCACAGCTCCTTTAAGCATGACAGAGCAAGGTCTTGCTTCATTATTTTTCATTTTTTACATATTTCATGTCAGGCACAACAAATGAGGCGACTCTGCAACAGCAAGGCATCGACAGCAGGCTTTTACCACGGCTTAATCAAAGTTTAAGTACACAGAGAAGAAACTCAGTGCTGCATTCACCCAGTGCTTTTCTTTATAACACAGAAGCAGCTGCAGCAGCCTCCCTTCCCCTGTGCACAGGGCAGGCACTCTCAGCGCTGCGTTATCCGCTTGGAAAGCTGCTATTAAAGCACTGAGAGACGTTTTACTTTCATGGTAATGTCTCTCTTGAATCTAAGAGTCCTTTCCAAACAGAGTAAAAGCTGAGCTTGCCAAACAGCCCGTGTTCCAAAATGCACTGTCCTGCGGAGAGCGCAACTGGGCCCAGCACAGCGTGGTTGGCAGCTGATGGCAGGCGCAGAGAAAGTCTTACAGACATCTGGATGGTCACAAGGTGAACGCAGGTTCCCCAATATAGGAGATGCTGCTTATCCATTCTTCTGAAGATTTTTCAAGTAAAAACCCCGAACCCCCTCAAAAGAATGCAAAAGGTCTCCCCCGCTCCTTTTTGCCTTAAACATTAGCAAAACCAAAAGCATCTGGAAAGCACGGATGTATTGCACAGAGGTGTGCAGCCCTGGGGCTGGCAGCCCTTCTGTCACCACGGAGGAGAGCAAGAGGATGGAATCTCAGCAGGTTTGATCAGGTCGGATGGATCAGAGCTGAGACCACAGAGCTGCCCATCTCACAGAGCTGCTTCAGGCATCATTGGAAGATTCTTTCATCTCTCGTTCTTCCTTTTTATATTACACAATATTTTACCTAACATAGAGCAGATAACTGAAGTCTCATTCAACAAACCACCACAAGAGCAGAAGTTCTCAAACATTCAATGCAAGCAGCATGCACAGTGGAGAGATATCAATTCATATATGAAGTCCAGCAGCTGTGCATTTGTTTTTACCAAGTACACAGGGCACTGTGACATTCCAGCTCTGCATCTTTTGCCAGCTGAACGCATCCCATCCATCTGGGCTCATGATCAATGAATGATGACAGAGGTCAACCAGGGATGGATTTAAACTTGTATCCCATCCTTCAGCCTGTTCTTTTGCCTTAGCAGCTGCTCCTCCAGCAATGCCCACACTACTGAGGTGGGACTTTGAGGCAGTTTGTGTTCCTCCTGCACTTGAACACTCACCATTTCTCTGGACACTGCCAAAGTGCAGTGGATTTCAAACCCACAGTACCCATCACTGCAGGTATGTTATGGTATCTCAATAAAATAGGCAATATTGTGTTGTGAGTTGTTTTTTTTTTCTTTTTCTTTTAGAATATCAGGACCCTACATGGCATCTCTGATGGCCTGCAATGGGAACAGCATGGCAAGTAGGTAGTAGCTGATGGACTTGGAACATATTCAAAGCTTTGATTTTACAGTGACTAGTCCACTTCCTGTGAAAAAGTGATTTCCCAAAAGCACAGAACCAAATACATGAAACCCCATCAAAATACTGTATTCCCAGTGAGACAAATGTTTGTGACCTACCTACATCTCCTAGAACAAGTAATGCAGATTCTCTAGAAAGAGCTTTTCCCCCAAACAAGCAGCAGGTAAAAATGGCATATCCCAGGTCCCTCTGGATTAAAGCACACCTGAAAGTACAGCTCCCGGCCTGACAGTGATGTGCTGCTCAGCTGTGAGCCCTGGCACAGCTGTCTTAGAGGCTGCAGGAGGGAGCAGCCTCACTCCCCTGCATCCCTGCATCCCCGCATCCCAGCTTCCCCATGCAGAGCAGCTCTGCTGCACAAAGCTGAGCCAGCAGCTCACAGGGATGACTGCTGTCTGCTGAACTAAACCTCCTTTTTCTTTTCTCTGAGAGTCACTCAAGTCTTTCCCTGAAAGCAAATTACATATCATTAATTTAACAGAATTTAATAAGAGTTTATTTTCAGCTTGCCCTGACACTGCACCAAGTAACTACATAAAAAAACAACAGGATAACATCTTCATGTCTGTCTAATCAACGTCTGTGAATCAGGTGGGTACTTTTTAATCAAAGCTCTCTCTGGTTAGCAAAGAAGTGCTGAATACACAGGGTGAAATAATGTCTGAAATAAGAACACGGAATGTTTCTTAACTGAGATTCTGTGTTTAAAAGAGCTCCACTGTGGAGAAGAATATATATGCACTGATGAAGATGAAAACTGCAGGCTGAAAAACGAACAGTGAAAAGCTATGGAAGAAAACACAAGAAAGTATTAATTATTGTATTGTTAAAGAAGCATTTTGTGATAAATTTTTACCTACAGCTTTTATTGCTAAAACATATAATTAGGTTCACATACTACTGGGTTGGTTATCCTGCCCACAGTGTTATGAAATAAACAATCCAGAGTAAGCAGACAATCCAATAAAGGGGTAATATATCCGGCGAACCGTGGGTTAAAATGGCAACCTAAATGTGACTTCTGTTCAAAGAGGAGAGCATCTGTATGGAGCCATTGAAGGCAGCAGGACTGTTAGAGAAAAAAATCCAGCCAGGAATAAAGATCAAATGAGAGAGCCCATGGGAGATGCTCACTGCTCATTGCTGCTTTTCAATGTAATGCACGTGCTGAGCCCAGCACGTGAGATGGGGCCAGGAAGGAGCCAGCCCATGGTTGGAAGCCTGGGGATACCCTGCTGGCATTCAGGCTGAGCTCCCTGTGGTCCATCTGGGAATCAGACAGAACAGCAATCAACCCAAGCACACACTGTGTGACAAAAAACTAAACCAAGGCAACTCATATTTCTGTGAAGCCTTGGAAAAAGAAACTTTGCTGTGCATAAATGGGGTCCGTGTGAATAGGAAATCAGCATGCTGAGAGTGAGATGCTCCCATTGTTGGGGCCTTCTGAAGCAAAGACATCTGCTTCCAGATCTCTGGGGTTTTGAATTATTTTTAAACTCTGAACAAAGAACACTTAGTACCACATACTTCCAGTTTCACAGCTGGGTTATTTTAAGCAGGCAAAAAACTCATTGGAATATAACTTTCTTATTTTGAAATATTTGAGCTTGAAGTTATTAATCTGCCCCTTGAGAATTCAGAACATCTTAGAACACTCGTTTTAAATATTCAGTATCTTTCGAAGCTACAATCTTCTCAGATGGCCTTAAAATGAATGCCTGAAATATCTCACTGTAATAACCCAAATGGAGCCCTTATTAAGGAAGAGATTCCATTTCTTCTTGATTAGAAAATTCACTTCTCCCTCCTCGAAAAGGAAAATCTCTGTCCTTATAAACAGGTGAGGAAATAGCCAGGAGACAAGTGGTGGGATGAATTGATTGGTAGAGCAGGGAATTAAGTCGCAAGGACCGAGGTGCAGGATGGCCAACACGTCCTGACGTGCCATACACTGCTTTCTGATAAAATCAGACTGAAATTGGAAAACACAAAGGCAGCAGTAAGAAGCCTGCAGAGAGCTCACCAAAAGCTGTGCTGATATGAAGGGTCGGCTTCTCCATTTGCTGCCTCATTACTGGCTGGCTGACAGTTTTTAGGTTCTTAAAGAGTTCAGTTTGAATTTCCTCATCTAGCTTGAGTAAATTTTCATCTTATGCACTGACAATGCAACTAAATTTTCCTCTTTATTGTGGGATGATGAATTTTGTAGCTAAATCTCAAACTTCAATTTGAAGCACTTAACAGATTCTCCATCAGCCCTCACTGAGTCACCCAAACTGCCAGCAAAAATTCCCATTTGTTCTCTCTGTCATTCTATGATATCATAAGCAAATAAAAGATTTGCTTTTCCACAGAATAATTCAATTTCTTTTAAAAGATGATTAAATACCCGTTAAAGAAAATTGGGGAATACTTCTGTGTAGTCACAGCATTTTTGGATGCAATGACAGAGCATTTTCTGGATGCAGCAGGCTCATCCATAGCAAGGACAGGGAAATATCCCATAGGAAAACCTGGCAATGCAAGGAAGTGCAGCTCACAAGGAGCTCTGCCTTCGGCCATGCTGCTAAAGCACTTTTTTGCTTCAAGACTGTTCACGTTTCAGGTCTGCTGGATAGCTGTTGACTATAAATGAAACTGCAGAATGAAGATACGGCTGTGCATGTCACTGCCTTCTCCCATTTGCTTGTTTGTTGCTTTTTCACCTTGCTCTCCTGCATTAACTATCAACAGAACCTCAACAAATCCGTTCTCACTGTGCACACCTGTCCCACGCTTCAGAGGAAGGCTGCAACGAACTTTGCTGGCTACTAAAAACAGAACAATGAGCAGGGTGGAATGGTTTTAGCTGAAGGAAGGGTGGCTGACTGCTCCAAACTACTGCCATTGGCACCACCTTCTGCAGAGACACTTCCTTCCAGAGACAACTTCCAGCAAGACACAGAACACCATCTGAAGGGGGAAATAGTGGGATTGTATGAAAGATGACCTCCTGGCCAGTTGTGTGACACAAGAGGAGAGTAAGGGCTGAGAGAGTAAGAAAAGGATACATCACTGTCTTGTAAGCACGATCAATTAACAGACAGCAAAAGAACACTACAGTGAAGTTAAGGAAAATACCACTCATCAGCATCAAGTGAACAGCAGAATGAAAAGACACTTACTTTATGGGAAGAGAGTGAATCAAGTTTGGCTACAGGAGGTATTACAGAAAGTGAACTAAACAACTTAGAGCAGAAAGACGCACGTCTTGATCTAATTTTAGTTATGCAGGCTGGCATTTTGTTCCATCTTTCTTGAAGAAGATACTGTCTCAAGAGATGACAAGTCATCCTGCAGGGACAGGACAGCCCAGTGAAATGCTTTGAAGAGCATTGAGGCCAGTCTGTCCAATTCCTTTTAATTGAACCAGACACAGACAGTGTATATTTGCCTTTAATTAGGCTGCAGATAAAGAACATCACAACATACGGGATGCCAGTCAGGATAAGTCATTAGACAGCAGAGTAAACTTGAAAATATGTGAGGCCAAAGAAGATGCTGCATAGATGAGAAGATGGGAGCAGGAACCTTTTCCATCAAAGGATCAGCCTGATGAGAAAGCAGGGAACAAGGGAGCACTGCACAAGGAGACAGAGAGACCTCTCAGCAGTTTAGAAATGAGAGCACTTTGAGAAAAATGAAGTTACTGCAAAAGCAATGCTGGTTCTTTCTTTGCAGACATAACGCAATCAGGCATAGTAGTCTACCACAAACTAAAGTTACAGTCAGATATATTATTCAACCCATCCATTAAGGATATCTAATTATGGAACATCATTAGCAAAGACCTAATCCAATTTTTCCTTTATTTTTCTTTTTTATTCTAACCTATTAGTTTTCTCCCTTTATTGACAGACTTCACTTTTAAGTTGTTATCTTTGAAGTCAGAATAACATTAGCGGATTTATTTATAATTTTTTTTTTTAGCTGGCTGAACTTGCATGATTTTGCAGAAGGATTTGGACATCAGAGAACTCCAGTTTGAAGACTTTTTCCTCCTCTCCTCTTTTGAAATTCTCATCTGTGGAGTTTGCCTAACCTACTTGCAGTACTGAGCTTTTTGCATCCACATATCAGCACAACTACAATGCTTTTTAAAATGTACAGAGAATACATCACTACTTATCATTGAGCACTTAATGTCTGTGCACAAATTGACATGAAATTGCATAAGCAAAAGCCAGTGTAAACAGTGGACATTTTAAGCACCATGTAACACACACTCCTGGATTTGGTGCCATGATTTATCAGGCTAATTTTCAAAGGCTCTGAGTGTCTTGCAGCTCCTGCTGTGACCCCAGTGGTGAATGCAAACATCACTGGGCACATACAGGGAACAGCATCTGTGTGCATACACCCCACCTGTGTGCATGAGGAATATCATGTCCTCTTTAGAATAGAGATTTTGCCGAGAGGTTTTTGTTCAGAAAATACCATCACCTTACAGGTTTCCTCATCTGTGATATTCCAAAACCAATAATCTATGTATTAAGGGGGTACTTTATTTTTAAATGCGATTCTTTCCTACCACTGCTGAAGGAAATGTTTAATTTTTGGAAGTATCCATTAAGATGCATTGGTCTTTTACTGCAATGACAAATGACCCAAAGGATCTTGGAGAGGTCCCAACAGTATGGGCAACACACACAGTAATGAACCTGAGGGAATGGGCTGTGCTCTGAGAGGAGCAGAGAGATCAAAACAAAGTGCTGTTCAATGCTAACAAGGAAAAAAAAGCACTTTTCTCTCATTCGTTTTAGAAAATAAACTTTTATTATAGCGGCTATTTTGGGGCTATTATGTCATTATAGTGACTTAATTTAGGTGTACAGAGCAACTCGTAGATCCGGTGCCCGTTCAGGTCTAAGTCCTGGCACAGCACCATTCTCCTCATTTGACCTAAAGGCTTCATTACAGCAAAACACAAAGCACTGGGAAACACTTTGATTTGATTTGAGCTGGTAAGATCAGTAAACAGCTGTACCTTCTCACATCAGAGCAAAGGATTAGTATGGAATGATAGAATAGAACATTTTCTGCCCTTTCTATTGCATAATGTCCTTCCAGCAAATTAAAAAAAAAAAAAAAAAAAAAAAAGTGTGTATTTCTGTTTTGCTTAATTTTACCTCTGAGTGGCATGTTTCTAAATTGGGTGCATTAAATATAACGCCATTTGCGTTTGACTGAAGTCATATTATTTATTGCAAATCCCCTCTATGTGGGAATATGGAACAAAGTCTGTTGATTGCACAGCTCTTTTTGTCTTCGTGAATGGTCCAATCACGCTCTTGGCGCACGGAGATACAAGTGACAGATGTTAAAACTGAGGGATTGTACCCTAACCGTTACAGGACTGTTTGAATTTCTACCGTTTCTTCTATTAAAGTGATTTCCTTTAGAAGGCAGAGCCCTTGGGGTTCCCAGCATGTCAGCAGTGGCAGCCAGGAACACGCAGTCCATTATCACGTTCTGTTTGCCCAAACCAGAGCTGCTGACTCGCTGCTGTTTACCCTCAATACTTTCCCAACTTCAAACCTTTCATATTCAAAAATTCCACCTTTTCTTGGTTAATTCTTATTTCCTTTTATATGAATTAACATTCATACGTGTGGAAGTGTTCTTTTCTAATGAAGAAGTTCTGAAAATTGTACTTTACTACCGACTTCATTTAATCTCAAGACTGGGAACAAATTTTGAAGACTACTACCTACAGTCCCTGGTTATTAAAATTCTTATTTTAATTGAGTAAAGTAAAAACCTTTCTAATATTTTTGAAAAGCAATGCCATTAACACGTGGTGAGGAATGGGGGCTTCCAGACCAAACAATACAACATGACTCATTGATTGTAAGTAGGTCAATCTGTAGGTTCTAATACAGGCCTTGAAAAATAAAATTGGATTTGCACTAAGGAAGGATTTAATGCAGATATTTATAAGGCAGATAGGCAGGTCTTCTTCCAGTTGAGTGCTAGGACTGTGGGGTTCAGAATGCCATCATTTACTATTCATTTTATTCATCCTCCAGTACTGACCACAATAACCAGGTTTCAAAAAACTCCAGGTTTTGTGGGGTTATTGCTTTTTTTTTCTTGAGAAGCAGAAACAAAAGTAGCCAAAGCTTTGCATACGCGTTTTATAACTATTTTTATAGAGGCTTTTATCTACTTTCTGATCCATTCTTTGCTGGTCTGATGCTACAGTTGCCATAGAAACAGACCTGAAAGTAGCTTTGTTACAGATTACAACGGTTTTCCCAACACAGAGAAATTTCTTTCATGCCTTAGTTCAGCAAGTGCCCTCCTCTTGGGGACAAAAGGAGGAAAGAAAAACTCAGTCTCTGACCTTTGTATCTATTAAGTTCTCATTAGCAGAACGTATTTAAGTACTGCTTTTGCTTTTACTTTGTGAGCTGAGCCTGCAATCTGTGGTGCTCTAAGGATTAAGTTTCATTAATCACATGGGTCACACCAGTGTTTATCTGCAAGGGAATAGCTGAAATCAAATTATGGAAGGGACCATGACTGGTGGAACAGCTTCAGTGGAAGGGGAAGAATGACGTCCTTCAGTGCAGGTAACATGCTGTTGGCCTAAAGCCTGCTGGCATCAACTCTCACCGGGTTGTTACAGAAATCTGACCAATTATAAACATGAGAAAGTATTTCCCAACAGCAATACCGTGGAATACATGTTCCCTGCTATCACTGCCTGTTTCAAAGGCACTCTGATCTCTTCCAAAACCTAAAGAAAATCTGTGAACTGCTTGGATGTTACCTTGGCAATGGACAGCTGAAATGAAGAGGAAGCAAACCAGATGACAAGAGCACAAGAACCAAATGGAACGTGTTTAAGTGAAGCCCCAAAAGGCTCTGCCAGTGCCGGACCAACACACGGAGCTCAGCCAGGAGGATCCCCTCCTGCTGCTAGGCAGGGTCCATCCCCAGCTCCTTTCATCCATCCCCTCCTCTCTTCCCTCTGCTCCATGGGCAAAGCCCAAGGAAGAAATAACCTCCTTTCTCCTACAAGTGCTTCTTGTTCTCCCAACCCAGAGCTCGATTTATACTCAGAAACAAAGCCCCTGTCAGTTAACTCAGTAATGATAAGCACATTTCTGCCAGCAGCCCAAGGAAACAGCTACCAACAATTTACAAAGATAGGTATGCTCCCTGGTGACACATCCCAGAATTATTTGTGGCATATGGGACCTACAGAGCTTTACAAAAGTAGCCCACTCGTTTTAGTCCAAATTAAGATTGCATCTAATTTTGGTGCAAGAACTGCCACCTCACAAACAGACACTGCTAAAAGTGTTTTGCATTCTGCAAAATCTCCATGCTCCGTGCCCGTGTGCCATCCCTCCAGCTGATAAGTTCAGGATGCCATAATCAGACTTCTTTCTAACACATGATTGTGGAGGTGGAACCCAATAGAGATGCCTGCATTACATTTTACATGCCTTCTCACGTAAGAAAAAACGATCAGTAAGTCTTAAGCTTTCTTCTACATCCCAATATCACATCGTTCTACTTACGCACAGCTTAAAGGTTGATACACCAAGCTTTTGGAAATGGTAACTGTAAGATGACAAAGAAATAACTATATTAAACTTAACCCAGACAACTTTGACAATACAGGCTGTTGGAATAATGTCAGCTTCAGTGTTGGGAATTAGAAGTTCTGATTGTACATCAGTGCCCAGCAGATTGCTTCATCAGTTGTACTTAACTGCCATTAAAACTGCAGCCCAATCAACAAGGTTTCTTTTTACTACTGGGAATAACTTTGCTGAGAGTTCTCCTTCTATAATATCACTGCCTAATAATTGTTCTCAGATGCTTACTTCTTATGAAAATTGCTGATATTTTTAGGTCCATCATTTATACAAATTTCCTATCTCTCAGCAGTACTCTCTCTGGTTATTAACTCTTCTGAGAATCATCTGTGTTACACTGAATATTGCACTGCACCTGTGCAGGGCTTCAGGCATGAGCTCTGTGAATTGATGGGCTGGGATGGAAGCCCCAGTGAATGGGGCCCAGCTGACATGGGCAGTCACCCTGCACGTATTTATTAGAAGCACGGGAAGCAAAAGATTTGCACTGTTATTTTTAAAGGCTTTTTTCTCTTTTGAGAAAGTCAGCCCAAGGGCTATCTTGGCAGAGCAGAAGGAAGGGTTTGTAAGTAGGCAAGGTTTGTGAACCCATCCACAGTGCAGCCCCAGTGCAGGCTGAGCACATGCAGGCAATTCACACAACGCACACAGCATCTTTCTTCAGACATTCCTCTTTTGAATTTCTCCCAGCTATTACAAGTCTCACCTCAGGGCTGGTCCTGCTTGAACTAAAATTTCTGTCAGTGTATTTAAATATCTGCATATCAAAATCATCATTAAATGATTAAAAATTGCATTTTTGATAGGCAGGTCTTCCCTACGGCTAATTTTTATGGCTTTCTGTTCAAAACCAGAAGAAACACCCTCATGGCACACTCATTTCTCTATAAAGTACTTCCAATACTCTGCAGAGATTCAGAATTCAGAGTGCTCACAAGAAACCAAGCATTTGGTTTTATAATAAAAGTATTCTTTTTGTACCATAACATTTTAAACTTGCTGCATTGAGTGTAATGTTGTTTTTTTTTGTCCCTAGGACTGGCTTTGTAGGAAAAGGGAGTAGGAATATCATAAAGAATACCATTTTGACAAAAGTAATGCTTGCACTGTAATTGCTTTATAAATAGAATATCCATCAGTATCTGCTGTAAACAAAGCTATTCTGGTTAATAATTCTAATAACAAAACAAAACAAAACAAAACCATACCAAATTGGTGTTTTAAATGATACATAAAGGAGTTTCTATATTTTCTTTTTTTTCAAGTGTACAATGAAAGATTTAAAAATTTATTGCATCAGAGCTGCTTCAGAGTCACATCATTAACAAGAGCTTGCCTTTAGGCGTATATTTTTGTTATTCTGGCAAGCAGGAAACTTTGCTATTTGCCAGTCTCGCCTGCCTTTGTGTATCTTCTGTGATAAAGTGAGCAGATTTTTATTTTAATTACCAAGAAAATATTTCTGGTATAGAATTGCCTATCACCCAAAACTCAGATTAGTGAGAAGACATTAACCAGTGCTGTGTGTTTATTGCTTGTGTCTCTCGTGATGTCCAACAACCAAATGGTTAAAGCCACTTTTCATTATCCCTGGGAGAAGTGCTGCGGAGCTTTCTGATTAAAATCCCTTTTGAACTGGGTTCTTGGGTAAGTCTTAATGCTGAGCTTCCAGCTGCTTTTTTGTTGTCGTTCTGTTTTGTTCTGTTTTGAATTCCCAGTAAAGACCAGTAAAGCAACCATCTTCTTTCACTCTGAAATCTGAAAATATTTCCAAAAAAAACCCCAAATCCAACCCTGGAAATATTCTGAAACCAGCCTCCTAGCATATAGCATATATATGCATGCTTCCTGCAGATATGAAGGCATATATAAAGCCAGCAAAGCCAACCAGGAGGTGCCAGGAGCACTGTTCCAAACCCAATGCCAAACTCCAGCCCATAAGATCCCTGCTTAGAACCTAACAGTCATGGAAAGCAGCCAAAGACCCTCAGCATTTCCATTCCTTTCTAAACTCCTCTCAGTAGAGCCACAGAATTCTATACAACGCACCTCACTAAAAATCAGAACAATCCCTTGCAACTTATCCTCCCACGACACTCATCACCTCCATGCCGGTGTGCACGGCTGGCCAGCACCCACACCATGCCACACCAAGGAGAGCTGGCTCACATCCTCCTGCTGGCACCTTCACCATCAGCCCTCACTGCTTTTTTCCCTCCTCGAGAACGATTTCATTTAATTGTCCAAGCCAATATGGAAAATATTCAGCTACTGCAGCATCCCATGCAACCTCAGTGCAAATTTAGAATGTTGGCTTTTGTTTTGTTTTGTTTTGTTTTCCAAATGTGCTTACTACAATAAATCTCCCAAATAATTTCAATATCAAGAGGCTCATCCACTTTTCCATCTTTCCCATATATGTCACCTTCAGCAGACACAAGGTCAGCCACCCTGGCAAATGAAATGGGATGGCTTCGCTGTTTCATTTTGCCCAATCAAAATCTTATCAATTCATTCTATTCTGAGTGCTTAAACATTAAGAATTCACTGCAATTCTGTGTAGGAAAGTCAGATTTGACTTGACCATTGTTTGCCCCCACCTCCTATGCAGAGACTGTGATGTCTGAGTTCTTGTGCAAGTCCACATTGTTTTAAAGGCTCGTTTAAAAAGTTAATCATAGAATCACAGAATCATAGAATGGCTTGGGTTGGAAGGGATTCCAAGGATCATCAAGTTCCAACCCCCCGGCACAGGCAGGGCTGGTACTAGATCTGGTACAGTGGTAGAGATGGTACAGATCTGGTACCAGACCAGGCTGCCCAGGGCTCCATCCAACGTGCTCTAGAACACCTCCAGGGCGTGGGGTTTAATCTCTTTAAACAATATTTTAAGCAGTTAGTATACTAAAGAAACACAGTGATTTTGGATTGCCCGAATTCTTGTTGTATCAACTGAAACACAGTTTTGCTCCCCAGACACCATCATTTCAGCAGCAGCCATCGAGGCGACCACTTTATTCACCATTAATATTTCCTTTTGGCACAAAACCAGACCTTGCAACCCCATGTTTCAACCTGAATAAAGCAAACAGAGGGTGATTTTAGGCTTCCCTGTCTCCTGCATGCCTCTTTGCTAAGGCGTGCAAAAGTAATAATAAACAATAACAACAAAAATAATAGATAAATAATAAAAAATACCTTCTTTTCTCTGTCACAGCAGTGGAGTACTGCAGCAAATAACAATGTTACACAAGGAGACAATGTTTGTACACCACTACTGTTACTGTGATGCAGGTCACAGAACTTCTGTGCAGCCACACAGTCAAAGCTTACCACAAAACATGCAGCTGTACAGCGTGTAAGAAGGGCTAGGAAATAAGGAAAGGTCGGGAAGGTGTGAAAACTCTTTTTGTTTTCTGAATTGCCTGACATAAAACTAAGTTTCGTTGCAGCTGTTCAGTCCATTTAGGGAAATGACTGAGAGTGAGGAGCTTCCTCTCCTTGCAGGGCAATGCAGCAGCACAGAACTGCTCACAGTCCCTCTGCAACTGGAAATCGCTTTGCACGTGATTTATTATGAAAGTATTCTAATTCTCTCATTCAAAAAAACCCATTATTTTCAAGGTCTGCTCACATCTCGTCCTTCAACCACACAAACCCTTCCACGGAAGCCAGAAAGATGACCAGAAAAATTAAGGGTTTCCTCTCTCTGGAGTCTCCCTAAGTGACTACTGAACTTTGCTGCTCAGAAGCCCTCGCCACCCCCCGAGGCATGCAGTGTAAATGCCATACTACCTCGCCTCGAGACAAATCTATAAATAAATGCTTGCCATCGTGTCCTAGATACCCAGAGCTCAGCAGGACGTGTGGGAACACACCTGCGAGCACTGCCTCCTTTGGCTGCAAAAAGCCCTTTTGTATCACGGTGGGAAATGTTCCATGCATTGACATTCTGCAGCCCCTGGTTGAGAGGTGTCTCTGCGGCTTCCAGACTTCAGATTCTCTTTATCAAGTGAAATAAACGGAACAGATAATTATTCCAGTGAAGCATTTGTGAGAATCGCTTGATTTATGTGAGCAGTTTGTAACTGTTACTGGAAGCAGAACAATACTCCCTTGGAAGTGCAGAGCGTTTTCCAAGCAGTTCGTTAGCAGCCCCACACTGTCCTTTGATCCTGACCTGCTGGCTCCTCGCTGCTCTTAGTAGGAACATCACACAGGGTTTTGTGATACAAAAACTCGTAATAAATGTCTATCTTGAGAAAGCTTAAGAAAAAAAAACCCACACATTTCCGAAGAGATGTCTTACTGCAAAAAAAAAATGGAAATTTCCTCACCTGAGCAAAATATAGGAAGATATTTTTAGCAGTGATATTTAGAGCACTGTGGAGCTTCTTCCACTGTAAGCTATTGCCCAAGTAGTAATAATTGAAACTATGAAGAAATACATGAAGCCTTAAAGATATGTATGCATTTGGAGCTCCTGAACAAAGATCCTGTTGTAATCACTTGAGCATTTCACCACTACTAAAATGTAGCATATCTGTTTTGTGACATCATACTCCAAAGTTTAGGATGTGCTTGTGGACCTGTCATTAAGAGTAGAACAGTTAAAGAAGCAGCATCTTTTGCTTACACAAAAGAAACAGTCTGCAGTGCAAACACAGAGTGCTTCATTGCTTCTTGCACATCAGCCACATGCCTCTAACTGAAGCTATTCCTCTAACTTTATAAATTGAATATAATAAATGCTGAGAGCTGAGCAACAACAGATGAAAAACAGCCCACAGAAATTGTCCAACCTTAACTGCCAGCCTGACCCATTGCTCTGATGTGTCACGCTGCTGTGAAGCATATCTGCTGCTGTGAAGCATATCTGCTTTTGGAGGAGGCAGTATCTCCAGGTTACACCGTTTGGGAGCAAATTGATGAGCGGGTCAGGAGTCTCAGAGAGTGGAAAGAGGGCAGGGGAAAGTGACAAGGAGAAGAAGTGGGTGTTGAGGGCAGCCGTGTTTCTGCCAGCAACCTCAGTCTGCTGCCACAAAGATAAGCATGTCTTACGTGCCTGAATTTACATTACGTGAAATGTTTAACAAACAAACTGTCTTTTATACACTCTTCAGTTCTTAGACTGAAACTTTAGCTACTGTACGTAAGCCCTGTACTTCAGCTAAAAAATAAGAAAACTTTCCAAAACACCTTGCAGCTTCTGCTCATTGCTCCCTGACCTCATGTCTAGCATATTAAAGCCATTCATGAGAAGCTCATTAAAACTTGGTAAGAAAAGTCTTCTGGTGTGTTTCATCAGAGGAGATAATAGCCTACAATCTAGAGCATGAATACGTTGCAAGAGACAAAACAGAGCCATTTAGACAAAGAACACTTGGAATGCATTGTTCCCCTAAGCAGATGTTAAATTACTTCACTGTAAAGTGGAATTTAGAAATCCCAAATAAATGTTATTTTTATGTGAACAAACAGTTTATTATTTCACCAGGGTGACGCAAAATTCTTGTAGATGTATCTCACCATATAGGCAGATGTGTTGAAAGTTTGACTGTTGACCAAAAATGCTGCTTGTATATGCATGTATTGATAGGGCAAGATGGAACGGGTGCATCCTGATGGGTTTACCAGCTCAAGCATTAATATAATAATATAAGTTTCAGATAACCTATCTCAGATAAGCCTGCTGGCTCGAGATTAGGTTGGATCTCATCACTGGCATGTACTAAGAGCTGCAGATCCTTGTACATACAGAGGACGAGAAGCAGAGTCAATTTTGAAGTTATACCTTGAGATATGTTGGGTACACAGACAAGCTCAGAAAAACCCTCAGCCTTTCATGGGCGTTGTTAGTATCAAATGCATACAAAACAAAGCAAACAGAAATAAAACACTGATTTCATCCTTCATGGGTAAACACCTCAGGGTTGTCACATTCTGAGGAATATTGATCTTGGTCACACATTCATCCATAGTTAACTTTCAAAAAACCAAACAAAACAGCTCTCTGAAGTCATAAATCTTCAATATTCACTTCAGAATGAGGACTATAAACATCAGCCTATCAGTGTTGTTTGTAATATCTTCTCGCAGTTGAATGCCACAACATAGGAATGCTTAGAACAGCATATCAAATGGCAATGTACTTACATCAGTGTCAGGTCCCTTGTCAGCTCCAGGACAAGAGAAGGTAACGAACTCATGGCATCTCTTATGAACCACAAAACAGCAAACTGGTAAGAAAATGGAAAACAACAGTTACAGAGGCACGTGTTTAATTTCCTTTTGTTGATACAAATGTAGTTATGCAGGAAATAAGATAACACTTAGAGACAAACATCTCACCTGTAAACCATTCAAAGAAAGTAGAGCCTAATGCTAGACAAAGACACATAAGAAAGGCAGATGTCAAGTAAACTATGCAATTACTGGAGAAATAAACACATTTAAAAATCAAGAGACAATCTTTCAATGATTAAGACATCCCATAGTGTGAAAGTTTGGTGAGGAATGACCGACACTACGAAGTTGCATTTCCTGAAGCCAGACCATGTTGTAGCTGGAACGGTCACTCTGTGTTCAGGCAAGAGCAGGAGCCATAAATGAGGTACATTAAACTGGAAGGAAAGCCAGCCTTGGGCATGGGATCTGTTCCCCTGCATGCCTTGATGAAGATGTCTAAGAAAACCCAGTGTCTTTGCTAATGAATTATGTCTGTGAGAAACCAAAGCTCGAAGAGAAGACTCTCTTGGAGAACAAAGTGTTCTCATATCACAGAGTGGCAGGAGATAACGGGAAAAGAAAATTAGCTTCTGCTTCCAGAATGACTGCCATTTAGAAATTCATGAATGATCTAAAAGAACTTTTTTCATATAAGGAAAGCTCATTCTAACCTAATTATATAGTGTGGCAGAGCCTATAGGCTGTCACACAGCAGAGGTCATACATATCTCCAAAACCACATACAAACAACAATTTACTTGAGCGAGCTTTGTTTCAATAACAGGCATTGTAGCTTTTCACCCTTACAGAGGTTCTGTTTTCAATTTAAGCTTGGTTCTGGTACGTCCCCATCAGTCTAGTCCATCAACAGAGCTGAAAAATCTAGAGTTAAGACTTGGAACATCCTGATGCAAACACTGCACTATCAGGTGGTTTTACAGTGAGTCAGAGGTTATAATGAAAAGTCCAAAGTAATACACAATTTCTTTACAGATAATGCACTGTGTTACTTCAGCACTTCAGACTTTTTTTTTTACTTTCCAGTAAATAATTTTTTTACTTCCCAGTAAATAACGTACAACACTGTAAGGAGAGTTTTAAAAATATCAAATGGATTTTTTAGACTTAGAATTGCAAGCACCGTGTTTCCACCTTCACTGGAAACCAAGCTACAGTCCCACAGTTTTTCAAGACAGCTGATTTCATGTGGAATCTCACTTTTCTTTCCCATTCATAATGTGCATGAAGTTCTTTCACCCGATGAAGAGAACTGGGAAAGATGCCATCAGGTGCACTTGGTGTCACTGCCGTGTACAACCCCTGGTGCCACCACAAGGCCATCCCAGCCCCCTGTGCAACCTTCAGTCTGGCTCGAAAGAAGTCTAATCACCCTCACATTTTTCTTCAGCTATTTCTCAGCAGTGGCCCATGCAGCAATCGTCTCCAACTGTTCTATTTCTGACATGGCATATGTTTATTCTTTGGACAAATGGTGCAAAATGGGCTTTGCTCCCCTGATTCCATCTAAGCTGACTTCACAAGAGCCACAGTTCTGGCTCCACACTCGCTGCCCACTTGCTTGTCTACTTTGTTAATCAATCTATATCCCAATGAATCCTACAATTATCATTTTGATAGTTTGTTTCTACCAAATGAAACACCACTAAGTGGCAATTACTATTAATATTACTTGCAGCTGAAAAACGTTTCACTTCCAAATTATACTTTTGGTTCCAAACTTTCCACTCTTGAAGACAATAGCCTGATTTGTGTTTGCAGGACTAAATCGCATGAAGAAAAATAATCCTGTTACATCCTTCAGAAAATAAAAATGTTAAATAATTTCTTCTGTGAGCAGCGATCATATATTTGGAAAAAATACGAGATCATCTTTGCAAAGGAATGGAAAAATATCTCTGGAAGGGCTGCAGAACTGAGCTGCACTACTGATGTTTTCTTACATGCTGAGATCTTAGGCTGGCGAGCCCAGCTCTGCCTGTGCTCAGGAACAGAGGCAATGCTGTCATTGTTTTTAATACTGATATGTAGTAAGTGTTAAGACATGTAGGAGAAACGCTGTCACTCGCTGCTACCACCCCATCCTATGGCTCTGAACTGCAGCCTCTGACTTCCACAAAAACTCTGCCAATCACATCACAACGAAAACTCCAATTCAGCTGCCAACATGGGCAAGCCGTACAACATTTGTCCTCCTGGACTTCAAACTGCACTCCAAACACAATCACTGACTAAAGCTTCATACAGAAGAAGAACTTTCTGACCTTCTCTGTTCACTCTGCTAATGGCTGGGCACTCACCTCACCACCAAAAGTCTCCATTCCTTCTCCTGGATTTCCTGTTTGTGCATGCTTGGCGTTACCCTTCTCCACAGAGCTCAGTTATTTAGTAAGCAGCTCAAAAGTATGACTACTGTCTCATGTTTTGAGAATATTCAGATGGAAAGCACATACTTTGACATAAAAGAAGGGATAGGCAAGTCTTGGTGAATGATGAATCCAGTGGCAAATGAACACCACTGGGCTAAGATCCCTCATTAGCAGGAATCATACATAAAATCCCATGTCTAAATTTTCACTTTTCCAGTTCAGTCAATAGAGCATATTTTAATAACTTTGAAGTTTTGATTTCAATAAGCAATACATAGCTCGAGATTTCATAATTAAAAAAAAATCACAGATAAGTGAAAACAAAATATTACCTGCTTAAAATACCACAGCATTTTTAGTAATAAAGCTGAGAAGTAACCTTTCAGTCGTTACTTGTTTTGGAAAGATGTTAATAGCTTCACTTCGCTTACTGCCACCGCTAAGAACTCACATTATGTTCATCACTTCTCCTAATGATAGCTCTATTACACCGCTTTGCAGAGGCTGCCAGGAAATTTGTTGCTTTACATTTTAACGAGAGTATAAGCAGGAGAGAGCTGGCACACGTTATGTTGCTGGAAAGCAAGCAGTATCTCCAGGCTGACGGTTAAACAGCAAGGAGCACTCTGCACCTCCTCCAAACACAGGCAGACGATGCACTGTGCAGTCTGGGGATTTGTGCTGTGTAACCGAGGGCAATTCCTTCCATCCAGCACTCTTCTTCTAGTTCACAGTGCTGAGAAAAACGTGTCGTTATTAAATATATATATATTGCCATCAGTCACTTATAGTTACAAGGCAGTGCCATAAATTTCAAGCTGTTTTCTAAATTATCTGACGTGTGAAGGTTATCGGTATGATACATGATGGGAGTTATCTGCTAAAAAATGCTGTTACTCGTAGCTTTTATATATGACACAGACTGGTGAGACAGAAATGAAATATTACAATAATAAATAACAGAAGCAATCTTCTCTATTAGATGGTCTATAAAGGAGAAAAGCTCTCGCTGAGCCCCGGTCACCCACGTAACATTTAGCCTTGTGTCTGGAGAGCTGTGCAGACACCAGCATTCCCAAGAACTGGGGGTAAATACACTGAGGCAGAAGTCATGCATGTTACACGCTTGGAATTAGAAAGATCCAGCAGATATATCAAACCACAGTTCTACTCCCATTTTTGAGGGAGCAACCCCCTAATGGGCTAGATGAGATTTCCCACTAGAAGTGGTCCTCTCTGCTATGGCCCAGATTTATTTCAGTAAAATAAATGAAGCTGCATGGTGAGCACACATAAAACAAAAGCAAAAACAAAATTAAAAAAAAACCCTTTCTATGCAAGTTTATTTTAAAAACACGATGACAGCAAGCATTTCTAAGTAATCCAACTGATCTGCCAGAGAAACCAGTGAGCTTTGTCAGTCTTTGACTTATTTCTGCCACATTCAAGATTATTTTCCCAGTTCGAATTATATTTTTTCAGATCTTAAGTAGCAGAAAAATCCTCTACTAACTTTTGAAACGAACTTTAAAGCTTTGTCTCCTCTGCTACAAGAATCATTTGCCTGACATCAACAGCTATACGTGTGCTTGCCTACATAATTTGTTTCTAGGGTTGAGTATTGATTCTCTCAAAGGTAATAGAAGAAGAGGTCCGATCAGCAGCAACAGGGAAATCACTCTGTGCAACAATATTTGTTCTTGGCTTTTACTTTTATTGTCTAACAGAGCAAGAATTGATTCCAAATTAGACCAAGGAGTTACAATAAAACTAAAATAAGCATGAAATCACTCCCTGCATTTGTCTCAGAGTATAATAGAGAACTTTAAGGGCCTCTGTAGTCATACGGAGCACTTCATAATTTTTATGTTGCTATTTTACATGCTCTGCATTTTCAGTGAAGCCACAGAATTTCCCCAAGGGACCCATATTACTGCTTGACTTCTTCTTCTGCTTTCTGTGTGACGCTCAGCAATGAACAAATTTGTCACCTGGCATGCATTAGCTCCTTCTAAGATTAAATACAGTAATTACATTAAACAGAAATAGAGTAGTGCTTCAAAACAGACAAGCCATTTCAGTATTAATTACTTTTTTTTTAATAAGCATTACTGTTTAAATAAATTTACTAGGTATAGAGTAACTCAGGAACAGGGAGCATATCCCGAGCATAAAGTGTAACAATTAAATAGGATTTTCTCTTCCTCCTGTTCTGGATATGGTGCTATGATTAGGACTTGTATAAAAAAAATCAGTTTTCATTGTATTTAGCACTAATGAGGGTTCTGTGATGTATCAAAAACACAAGTCAGAAGAAGTGGAACCTTTGAATGCAATGGACATGAATCCCCAGGGCATTTTACAGACTGCATTACCCTAACTTTTTCAACGTGTGCAATCTGTAACACATTCCTGCCAATGTTTTACCCCACACACAGGACAGAACCCAGGCTGGGGCTTAAACCCGATACATGCCAACTCTCCCCTTGTCACTTATAATTCCCTTCTCCCTAAAATTGCCCCCAGCCCAGTGCAATACAGCCTGCTCTGGGATAATGTGGCTCACAAGGAAAACAGCCCTCTCCCTCACCACCTTGTCCTGTTCTTAAGCTTCTTAAAGCTCTTTTGTAACAGCATGAGGTCACACAGCACCTTAAAGTGCTCACCTATGGAGAGCTACGCCTTGTTTGTTTAATGGGTCATCTTCATCTTCACTGCAGTTTCTGCAGTCCTCCATCTACCTCCTCCAAGCAGCAGCAGAGGCTTACCTTGAAGTCAAAGTATATGAGCTCCAAGAAGACAACACTGATCAGTTTAGGGCTGATTCCTAACCGTGAGCTCCCACCCACAGCCAGGCAATACCTGGATGCACATCCTCAGCTACACTGAATCACTGCATTGTAGGGGTTGGAAGGGATCTCTGGAGGTCATCCAGTCCAACCTGAGGTCATTCAAATGTCTGACTTTGCTCCATAGGTTTTCTTTTTCAATTTGGTCAAGTTCAGTTAGGCTAAATAAACAGAGGACAGAAACAAAACCTCTACTACAAAGTAGAAGAAAAAAAAATAATATGAGAAAGTGATAGTTGCAACAAGATCTTATTTGTGTGAAAGGATTACGCAGATCGCCTGGACAGTCTTAACTACCCAGGTCATTAACTCCTTTACACTAAGAACAAAACAGATGGATGCTGCCGGTAAGCTGGCTTTGCAAGACCTACAGCAGTGTGCAAATACTGGCTGCATGCCTGGCA
This sequence comes from Perdix hodgsoniae, assembly GCA_035772895.1. NCBI lineage: Eukaryota > Metazoa > Chordata > Aves > Galliformes > Phasianidae > Perdix > Perdix hodgsoniae. Next base: position 5,694,753 of record JAPSGF010000021.1, on the reverse strand, counting down.
GAGGCTGCATATGTATTTTCATTTCCAGCAATGGATTCAGCGGACCTGGTAGCGCCGGGGGAGAAAGAGATGAATATATCCCTGCAGCTGTATGTGCAGCATTTTTAAAACAGTTGGGATATAGCAAAATAACTCACATACCACACCTTCTAGATTTGACATTTCTACCTTCAGTTACGAGGAAAAGAAGGCACCTTATATTATTTTTATAGTGCCGTGCTTGCAAAACAAAAGAGGTAGAAGATATTAATTTTCAAGGATGTCACAGAAAACTGTTTCAATTCACTGTTAACCGTGTTCTTTTTTTTTTTTTTTTAATTTATTTTTTTAAGACAGAGATCACCATTCCTGTGGAAAGTTCTTGCTGAAATTTCACAAAGCTGTTAATCCCACTCCTTCGAGGTGTCCCATTTTATAAATGAATAATAATCCAGAAGCCATCTATCAAAGCCAGAACCGAAATAACCATCTCCAGAACTCACAATGGCAAAAAAGATGACCCACTATGCCAGACTTCTTCTATCACTTCCGTAGTTCAAAACCACCGTAGTTCAAACGTCTGCCTTTAACACGTTGTGGGCCAGCAGCAGAGGCACTGCAGCAGGGCAGGGTGCAGCTCCTGCAGTTCAGCAATGCAGCACCAAGCCCACAAATGTTTCCTGTGAAGGCTGAATGTTCATCCTTAAGAATCTGCGCTAATTCATCGAATTGCCTAAGCTCAGAAATGGGATGTCTGGAACAGCTGTCTTCAGCTTGTTGTGTTAACAGATGTAAAAAGAAACGGGCTGAGAGAGCGGGTAATGTGGAGCAGCACAGGCTGTACATGTTTCAGGACAGCATGAAGTGAGAGGATACAGCATGAAACCAATCTCCAGCACGCAGCTGTTGGAGGTTATTTGGTAATACAGCCAGAATCCCAGAGGGCTCCTTAGAGGGAGCCAACAGAAGGTAAAGGGGTTTATGGAAAACCCCATAACGGCTTCTGCCAGAGCCGCTCACGTTCCAGTCGTGGTCCTCAACGAGGCGGTGAGCAGCCACAAGGCCCTTCCTCTCCTGGAGGCTTTGCCACCACGCTTCCAGCTCATCCTGCCTGCCCCCAGCCTGTCCCCATCCCACCCTCTGCCCCCATCCTGCCCCCAGCCCAACCCGCACCCCGTCCCCAGCCCGCGCTGCACTGCAGGCCGCAGGAGCTTCGTGGTAACATCTGATCTGCCTCGCAGCTGGAAGCATGGAAATCTGAACGGCTACAGAAAATGTCCCAGCACAGCTGGTGGGTTTTACCGTCAAAATTATACAAACGTTTGGAAATATTTTAGTACTAGCTTTATAGCTTGCTTTCCTCAACACTTTATTAATAATTCAATGATATCAAGCTACGGGTAGTTGTAAACCAAAACAGTTCCTTCCTTTATCATGACTTGCAATGGACAAAAACAGAAGAGAAATGCCAGATCCAAATGCCAAGAGATGAATGCAATGCATTCTAGTGTATTTTGATTTAAAATATGTGTATTTAGTTCTATTTGAGAAACCTTTTAACTTACTAACAGAATTAATAAACCTTACTTGGCAGTAAACACAATTCACACACTAATTCTACTACTGCCAAAAGATTTACTTTATTTTTTCCCCAGGATGTAAGTGGGGTCAGGATGACACCAAACAAGCTGTTTGCAATAAGAACAGAACCATCTCGCCACTGCTGAGCTCCAGGAAATCAGCTCCCTGCAGTACCTGCCTGGATGCAATCCCAACGGGAGGATGAATTCCCAATTACTAACAGGACAGAGATAATCACCCAATTCTACACTTACTGACACATATAAAAGCTGTTAAAAAGATGATAGCATGCTTTGACATTAACTTTCACACAATTGTGATTCCAGAACAGTGTAGTGGGGCTTCAGAAGTATAAAAGCAAAATATTCCTGACTTGCACATTTATTTCTTTTCTTAACAGCAGAGCACTTCATTTTAAGGGATGGAAGATCCAATCCCATAATGCAAATGTTATTACAGCTCTTATGTCCTATTTATGTCCCACTTCATGTTTATGGTTGAAACAGAATTTCATAAAGTCATGTATGAATAAAATCACGAGAGGAACAGCAGCCCATGCTTCCCTCTCATCAGTCTGATTTCATTTGCTCTTTCCAGTTCATTTTAGCTCGGGGAGGTTTAAATCAAAAAGATAATTACAAAACTTATATCATGCCACAAAAAATCCACCTTATAGTGCTTAATGTTAATGATTCTCTCCGTGAGAGTTTAAAGTGCATTTAGACAGCAAGTTAACTCCAACAATTAGCTCATTCCTATCTGCACAATTAATCACATTTGTGGCTTGTTCTATAGTATATTCTGTGCTAAAATGACTGCATTAATAATTAACTATATTAATTTTGTGTCTGAAAGGCACACACAAAAAAGTTGAAAGGCAGTATTTACTCACTTGCTGACACCAAAACAAATCATTTGGATGTAATGAAATTGGCAGTATTCGTTGTATTACTGGATCTGCAATGCCAATTTCAATATCTTTAGTTAGAAGATACGTAGGCATTCCCATTTTGTGCTGGGTTGTAATTATTATTAAGATTCAGATCTGATAATTTATTCTACATTGGCTCTAATTTGATAACTTCATTTGCCTTCATGCAAAATAAGTACTGATATGTAAACATTACTGTCCCGTTAATTTGTGACATATAAAATAATGGCCAAATAATGGTCCAATGATCCAACAGGAGGGAAGATATTAAAGATATTTAATGCTGCCAACACAGTCAGCTAGGGAGGGCAGCCACAGCATCTGCACAGCTACGGACCTGAAGTTTCACCTCACGAAAGCAGACTTTTATGGCAATAACCACCTCTGCCTCTCAGCCTGAAGTGTGATTGGAGCAGCAAAGAGCATTTTAAATGTGAAAAAGTTCAAAAGCGAGGGCTGAAATTTTCAAAGGTTATGAAGGAAAAAGGGGAAGCTCAGCTCCTCCTGGGCATGAGGGATACCTACAAAACCAACCATCAGTTTGGACACTTCTCCAAAAGGATTCAGGCTGGGGTTTAAAATTTAACCACCCACCCTGTTTTGTGTGGGATTATATCAAGAAATTGAAGCTCATTTGCTCATTTGTTTAAGATTTTTCCTGTTGCTGTTTCTCTTTACTTTTCTGATGTTATTCAACAGATGGCCAATATTTGTTGCAAGTCCTACCCAATTAAATACATCTTATTAAAGGGTCAGCTGCTAGAAACTTCAGTAACACTTTCCAATTCTCACCAGTCACTGAAACCACAGTTCCATCCCCATGTAACAGCATCCTCTCGGGAAGGAATCAAGAACAAACTCTGCATTAAATCAGAAATCTGTTGTCAAAGGAATTTAAACCACATAAGATGAAAAACTCATAGAGAAACCAACTATGGAATTTCAAAAATTTACCCTTTGCTGATAGGTGGAAAACTTTCTGCAGTTCTGAAGGGTAGAGTATGTACTTAGATGAAGCAGATCAATTTCTTAGGCCTGGTAGTTACCAAAACAACGTGGCTGAGTGAAGGAAATGAGCTACAATAATTCTTTCCAAATATTTGTGGTAAATACCCGTGGGCTCATGAATGGGCAATATGCACATAAAACAAAGCACAGAGTCATGGAAACAGGTCACAGAATCACAGAATCTCCAAGGTTGGAAAAGACCTCTAAGATTATCCAGTCCAACCATCCGCTATCATCATTTTTTCCCCATGAAACCACATCCCTCAGTAGATCTAAACATTTCTTGAACACAAAACAATGGCAGTACGACCCAGATGGGACTTGAACCCACAATCCCCAGCTCCGGAGGCTGATGCCTTATCCATTAGGCCACTGGGTCCCCGTCATCTGTGATTAAACGACCTGACGACTCATCAAGTCATTTATTTACAAATGAACGATTTACGTTTGCAGTAGAACTCAGAAAGAAAACACATTTCTCAACACTAAGAAACAGGTGAAGATGGGAGCTCTGCAGCAGGGAAAGCAGTATGGCAGCAATCAGCAGGACTTCCCATCACGCAGCCCCTGTAACTTTTAAAACTTGTGCACGAATTCAGGAGAATTAAGGCAGCTGCCAGTCTGCTACTTCAACTGAGCCCTTCCCAGTTTGTGCTGAGGCTCCCAGCGCTCTGTCAGCTCCTACGTCTGCACTCTGAGGGAAGCACTGCGTCAGGAGATGGGGCTGGCACGGCAACCATTCCTTCAGTCGTGCTTACATGACTACTTTAATTTGACATATGGCACATTACTGTCAAAACCAGTGGTCCTGTCTGCTTGCTGCTATGTATTAACATCTACGCAGCCAATTTTTTTTTTGGCAAGGTTAGGTTTTAACTGGAGCAGTTCCCTGAGCTTGCTCAATGCACAGAATGCGAACATTCACAAAAACAGAATACAGGACCTCCGTGGCAGCCTAGATTGATGCCAGGCTCATACCAGATAAAGCAGCCGTGCGGTGATGACCTATGGGAATGTCAGAACTCAATTCGCATCGTGCGATGAAGTCAATGAACTGAGATGCTCTCTGCAGTTTGTCTTGATGGCTGACAAAGTTATCAAAACATTTTTCAAGCACAGAAAACACTCCTAGAACTTGATCTCTGTCTCATAAATGAGCTCCCAAATTAAGCCCGAGTTCTTAGAAAGCATCATGGATATTCTTGTTATTCTGTCATACTGAACCCTGACTACAGATACACGGGAAACAGTACGCAGGCATTTTCCACTGTATGGTCATGACATATTTGTGCAGCTTTTCTTGGCTCACTGGAGCAGCAGCATAAACAGCATCTCTCAGTTTATGTCAGACAGAATGAATAGTTTCTTCATGATATGGCAAGGTAAATACTATTTTCTATCCCATTTATTTACTAAAAGCAATATATTAGTGTAAGTAACAAGCTAGGCATAAATGTCAGTGATACGCCAGCAGACATTTATCTGAGAATATTGCTTACAGCAGGCCAGGAATTTTCAAGCAGCAACGCCAGAACTCAGTAAGTCATCACCTGAGCCCCCAAAACCAAAAGGTTGCAAACTGAGATTGCAACTCATTCTGACTGTCTGACCGTGTTCCGAAGTCTCAGCAGTGGGAATGGCACTGCACACATCCATGCGTGCCAGGCACAACCACGAATGCAAGGAGATGCACTCAATGGGCAAAGATCACACACAGATGGTACTGCTGAGTAGTTACCATGAAGCCATAATGAGGAAAGACAGGGATACGATGGAAGCACTTCGAGGGGACAGGATTTCTTCGCCATGCCACCAAGTCCATACAATGCTGGTGGAAAACTGAGTGCACATAACAGAACCTCGAGGTTTATTAAACAATCCAGAAAGTCTGTGGAAAGTCAGCTCACTTGCATCATTTCCTCAGTGCTGCGATATGTTTCTGTATCTCCTGCTTCCCAAAACATAATCCAGATACCCCAACGCTGCCCATAAATCCCAGCAGATCAAAGCCTGTGTTTGACAGCGTTTGTCCTTCGGTCTCAGTAACAAAGATTATCCTACAAGTTTGTAGCAAGCTGGTAATAAAAAGCCACATTCTCCCTTGCATCCCTTCCCATATTAGTCCTTACACTCAATAGCATGAATAAGGCACTTTTATATAACGCAGCTCATTCATCACATCTCACCCACACTTCTTAAATGCTGTTTAATATTTCTGATTGTGCACAGGCCATTACTGCAGCCAAAAATAGTTTTTATTTTCAATTATTTTATGGCTTTTAACACCCCACGCTTCAGGGTGCTTAAATCCTTCACAAATCGAGTAAAATAATGCAGAAAAAGTGCACGAAAGCAAGTGACTTATGTAAGACTGCACGCTCTCCTTGTAAACAATGTGACACTGTTGCAGAAGTGGATGGAAAATAACAAATTCCAAGTAGGTTCCAGCTGGCACACACAGGGTAAGTTCTGCATGAATTATGTTGAAGCAGTATAATAAATTTCCAGCTCCAAAGTTTGAAACTGAATCCCACATACCAGAAAGCACCATACATCAACACGCTGCTATATAAGAAATCAAGCTTGCAACGATACCTGACTGCAACATGAATTTGCAGAGTGGCAGCAGCTGTGCTTTAAAGCAATTACGATTAACAGACAAATCTGCCATTCATAGTGTCAGCTCAGAGCGTGAAAATGAGACTGAACCGTGCCTGGCAAAGGGACAGGAGGGAGGAGTGAGCATGAGAAGTCACAGCATGGCACATGGAGCCTTCCCATTGCAGTTCCTTTGGAACTCCTTCCCCCTTCACCTGCTCTCTGTTATTTTAACATCTTATGCAGCTAAAGCCAAAGATTCTGCTTTGCAATATTGTTACGTTCTAGGGGGAACAAAAGAGACTGAGTTGCACTGAATGTGACTGGTGAGAATACCTGCAGCTGAACAACCCATCCATGTGTTTGCTCTGAAGTTCACTGGCTGCATAAAGCTCATTATAAGCAGATTCACCAAAGTGACACAGAAATTGGAACAAACTGACAATGAGCAACAACAAAAAAGGAACAGAAAAAGGTGCTCTATTTGTTTAAAAAGTGTGGGGCTGACAACATGATCTGAGCCAGCCCTGGACGCAGCCCTGCTCTCCCCAAGTCAATGCTTTCCAATTCGGTGGTCTCTGCTTTACAGCACAACTGCAGAGAGGGGTGTTGGTTGGTTTGGAACATTTTCTCCTCCTTTTCCTTGGACTCCCTTCTGCTGAGCAGCAGCTCACTCCGTAATGCTGACAGCCATGACTGTGAGTCTCAGTGCCATCGGGATTCAGAGCTGGTTCTCCAACTTCATAATCAAACCTACAGATCTGCTGTATTCTGGAAAAGAGATTTTTGTAAAGATACCATTTCCATCGTTTTTAGCTTTTTAAAAACCGTAAAATAATCAAAACTTTCCCCTTTAAGCCTCTGCTACATAAGTGTAAAGTGGTATTTCTTTGTTTGTGTGGGGAAAGATCACATTAATGTCTCAGAAGTACATAAAGTTTTTCTTAGTTTGGCTTTTACGTCCATTCAGAGCTATTAGCACAGTAAGTCTGTTAACAAAGGCAAGGGGTTCCACAAGTTCAATTGTGGTAATTAGGCTTATTTCAGCTGTAAATGACTCTCTGCTCTGAAGAAAGATTATGGCTTTTCTTCTTGCTCTATTACCCAATTGGCATTTAAGTCAATCTGCTAAAAGTGTATCTGCTTCAATGGAAGCTCAAAATAACCTATTAAAGGAATATGTAAGTCTCTGAGCTTTTTTTTTCTTTTTTTTTCCCTTAATACTTTAATCTAATAAGAACTATTATATTACTAAGAAATTGTGGTTGAATCCGTTATTCAGCTCTCCTCAGTTCTTTCATAATTCCACTTCTGCTGTCATGACAAAACCACGAAGCTCCTTCAGAGGCAGAACGTCTGCAGCAGCCTCAAGTTATCCTGCAGAAAACTTCTGTCCCGACTCCCATTCCCCGTGCTTAGCACCCCAAGGAAGGCAATGCCATGGCAAGGCAAGAAGTATGGCACCAGAATTCCCTGAGAGTGGGCTGAGAGTGAGCAAGGGCAGGTCTACAGGTCCAAAAGGAGCTTTTGTGCCATACAAATCCATCCCAAGATATATGCTGGCCTCCTCATTTCAGGATCTTGCAAGTGGTGCTTTGTTAAATGCTCGTTTAAATCCACATGTGACAAAAGCAGTAACCACAGCTCCCCTTTCAGACTGCCCACTGAAGTTCCATTTTCAGTAATGCTCTATGTATTTATCATTCCACTGGAGAGGAATTTACAACAAAGTCTGTTTTGCTTCAGGAGAGAAAAACATTTATGTTCACACAAGGGCTTCCTTTCCATAGGGCTTAAATTTAAGATAATAGCCCTGGCTTCCTCCAAATCCCATCAGCAGAGCTCTCCTTTTTAAGATGATGGACACTACTGTGAAAATATAAACTCAGGTCTTCCCTTGCTTATGCTGAGCAACACATCCCTTGGCTTTTCTCCTGGTTTACAGCAGATTTTTCCTTGTAAATAAATAATAAAGAAGTTACTCTGCTTCATGACTGAAGCATTATGATTTATGAAGCTGCAGTGGGAGAGGGAATTGCACAGAGTTTCCTGATTATTACAGATTTATAAATGAACACCATTGGATTTATCTCACCCGTGTGTGTGTAGTGTTTAGATCTGTTTGAGCTCATGGCCTTATGGCCAATGGAGGGAAGCAGACCCTTCTTTGCAATGAAAAGCTCTTCAAAGCCCGTTGCAAATGCCTGCATCACTTGGAATTGCCTCCCACTAGAAGAGACGGGTGCTCCCCTATTAGCAAAATGCTTTAGGATGAGCATAATCACATTTGAGGAGAGCCCGTTTCTCTCTATAGGCTATAAAAGGATTCCCAGTTTAAAATTTACAGTGTTGGCGTTTAATTGTGAATGGATTAAGCTCATCCTATACGTTGGCTAACGTAAAATAAGGTTTAAGTTAATAGCATAATCCGTGTATGCACTGTGCTTAGAGCCAGCCACTGTGCAGGGCTGTCTGAGCACACTGCAGCAAACCCTGAGAATTCCCTGTGCTACTGGGAACACAACCTAATGCACTGCCTCATGCTTTCTGGATTCCATTAGTAGGACACTCACTGAAGATTCCTTCCCTAGGGATTTCGGGTTAAAAACTGTTGCCTCTTTACTCTCGTGTCTACTGTTGCCCTCCCACACAGCGGGTGGTCAGGCATTTGATCACGTCAACTTACATCTCACTGCACATGCAGCAAATGCAATAGAAAGCTCAGTTAGGACCAAGCAGCACACGTGCATGGGCTGTCAGACCCAAGTCTCCCTTAAGTAGAGCACACTGACTTTCATCACATTCTGTTCATTCCTTCCCCTTTTGGATCAATTTCTGGACATATTATGCAAGCTGAAAGAATAGATGCAAATTCCCCAGCAGCTATTAGCGTGTCTAGACTCATTCATTGACCTAAAAGATGTCTTAATTGCCTCTTTTCTATCTGATGGGGAAAATATGCTCTAATTTTTCCTGGCTGCAATCTTTCCTGTTAAATTTTCCAACTGAAATGGAAATAACTGTATTTCATAGAAAATCAGCTATATTCTGTGTTCCCCGAGACTGAGTTGTGTGGAATGTTTATCACAGATTTGATGTGACCCACAGAAAACTTCTGTTCATGTAAATGTTTGTTATTAGGATATCAGATGTTTCAGGCTCTTTGCTGCTGCACTGGCTGCTCTCAATGGATCTTACGAGCCTTTTACAGTATGTAGGTTGGGATACACTATATAGTCCTAGGTACACGTGCAGGTGTTTTAATCAGTATATAACATCTGTGTGGTTGTTGGTGTGGTTTTTTTTATTATTATTATCTTAACAGTTTTTATGTTTTGTGGAAAGGGTTGCTGGAAAATGCTCAGGTGTGTCCAACTTCACGAATGTTATTTACCTGTGACAAAACCAATGAGTACCTCTCACCCCGCACCTGGACAAGAAATAATGAGGAGATAAAATGGAGCCAGAGGCAGCAGTGTAACTTCTGCTAATATGGTTCTTAAGGGGATTATTCATATTTTCTCTCTGCATGGCTTGCCAAGTGCCTAAATGCACTAAAGCAATATAATTGTTACGTTAGCTAGTCAAGAATTTGAATCTCAAGGTGAAAAATCTATGTTTACATGGTAGGTCTCCACTTGCAGGAAGGAGCCTGATCCTCAGATGAAGCAATCCACTGGGTAGATGCAATATTTTGTGATTTTAAGATTAAAAGAGCCTAAGAAGCTTTGGGGCTGTGTGCTGCACCAAATGTACACTGCTGCAGCACTGAGCACCAGACGACATGAAGTATTAGCAGATTTAAGTGAGGATGCATTTCACTGATTACTTCCTGTTAACGAAATTTTGTTTTAATCATTTAAACTGTTAATGCTCATATCAAGAATGCTATAAAGAGGCACTGCATGCAGTGGCTGTCACATGTCCTTTCTGATAGCTTTATCTCTGGGGAATCACCACAGTTGGAATAACAGGCTTTCATACAGAAAAGATCATCAGTTTTCCACGTTAACCTCTTTATTCCAATCCCCTCTCTACCTAATGCCCAACAGAAGAAGTAATTAAAGCTGCTATTTATAAGTCTGCCAGGTTTCCAATCCGAAGCAGCGAGGACCTGAGTGCCGCAGCGCCGCCCAGCACAGCAAGCAGTGCCCAGCACTGTGCCCTGCCCAGTGCCATGGGAGGTACACAAGCTCACACCAGCAGTTATCCCCAGCGTGCCATTCCGTGTGAGCACACTGACTGTGCTGCCAGAATATTTTTCAGATCCCTGATCCAGCGAAGGCACGTCAGGACTCCACGAGCCATTCCAAAACACAAAGAAAATGCAAGCAAAGGATCCCAAATCTGTATTATTATGAAAAGTTGAAATAAGCCATGCTTTATAGAACAGAATTTTTATTGCTTTACTCCATATACTTAACACATTTTTCCATCCTTTCAACTACTATTTTGATTCCGCTCCGCACGAGGCTGCCCGCGAGGACAACGTGCTCATTGAGGGTATGAACGTTTCATTCACGGCCTTTGACAACCTGAAAAAGAATTTCACTACAGAAAATATAGCCGTGCATTTTCCACCAGACTCCCATTATGAATAATACTCTTTCAGACTTGTTTAAGCGTTTTCCTGGAAGAGCACAATGGCTGCCCTTCTTCGGCTCTTCATGCTTGTACTCTTCCCTCACCATGTTCTCAAGAACGTACTCAGCTCTGAGGCAGCCAATCCTTCACTGATCTCAGCTTCTTTCCCATCAGGGAATCCACGCCAGGATTACACCACAGGAGAGGCCATACCCAGGAGAATGTCTGCACTATTTGGGTCATTTGATTATCTGCCGAGCGACACCCAGCTTCCTAAAATGAATCTTAAAACAATGGAGATCAACTTTGAACTAAATTTTCTGCTACGGGAATTCAGGCTTGAATGGTTCCAGGAAAATACAAGCAAAATCTGTCTCTGAAAGGCTTTCCTGAAGCTTTCTGAAGAACTGAGGTGCATTGGTGTCATGTGCCAGCACAGACCTCATCATGGGAGACATCCAAAAAAGTTACATCACAGATCTGAAATGTTTGGAGCAGGAACTGAAGGATTCGATTTCACTATTCCTTTCAAAACCTTCCTATTTTAAGGAATATTTTTGGTTTTGTGGTTGGATGACAAATCCTTCAGCATTAAAAGCAATTTTTTGATTAACTTTTTCCATACTTTGACCATAGGATGATTGAATCCTTAAGTTGGAATCCTATACATTGAATTCCATGATCCACAGAAACTTCAAGTTTTAATTCAAAGATGGAATTACCACGTTAGAAAAAGGAATGAAATAGTATCGAAGTGAAAGGAATGGGGAAATCCTGAATAAGAAAAGAAGAATCAGTAAAGAGATCAGAATGGCTGCAACCACAGCCGAGATTCCTCCCCTCCCAGTAACACTTCTGTGATTCACGCAGAACACAGACACTTATGAGAGGTTTTACTGAGGGACATCACGTTTCGTCTTATTTACGGCCGCACCATTATCTTATAGGAGCTAGTAGGTTGTTTCTAAAACAGCAGTGATTTATGTTAGGTAGGGGGACGAAACCACCGTCACTGCTCCAATGTGTTTAATAGCACTGCAGTAGGAAACAAACCCACAGCTTAGCGCTCACTCATTGCAGTGCAGAAGGCGATGCGTGCAGCTTTAATTTAACAACGCTTAAAGAACCATTTGAAACAACGGCTGTGAAGCAGTGGACATTTATGCTGAGCAGAGCAGACAGCTTCCAGCGGTGTGCCACTTCCATCATGGCTGCAGCAGGAAATGGGAAGCTGCTGTGACAGGTACAGCCACGTCAGACAAATAAAAGCTTCTGCACTGGAGGCACCTCACACCAGAAGGAGGAATTATGAGTTTCAAATTCATAATGAGCTAAAAAAACACTCTTTTTCTGTTGCACATATCATAATTCTGTACAGAAGTAACATTCAAGTGCTCTAAATACCAGGACCACTCATATTCCTGAACTAAGACCCTCCCTAAGTGGCCTTCTGGCAAACTTTGACAGTTTTGTGTTTCTTGCAGAACTATGAAAATAAACAGCTTCAGCTGCATCACATATTCTGGAGAGTGTCTGGCTCTTCTAAAGCAATGAGACATGCAAAAAAATGTATCACTGTTTTTGTGGCCTCTGCATGGCCATACAAATCCTTCAGCAGTCCTCACCACCCCACAGCACAACACAGATCTGAGTGTTTCTCACTGATGTTCAGGAACTGGGTTCTGCCATTGGTGCAGTCGGCGCCCTGCATCCTGCCCTGCTGGTTGGGAATTGCTGCCCCTCTGAGCCTGCCAAATCCAGGCCAGCAGCAGGGAATTGCTGTGCTTCTGCTCAGCTTCAATAGGCATTTCAAAATCCCTTCTCTCTCTTGAAATGGTGCCACTGGAAGCATCATCCCAGCTGCGCCACGGGAGGTGCAGTCAGGATTGCAGGTAGTGCTTCTTGGCAACCTTAGAAAGCAGCAAGCTTTAGTAAATGCCATCTGGGGAAGGGGAAAATGGACAGGACAGAGACATCTGCTGTGTTTTCCAACACAGTTAATGACAATAGAGACCCAGTGATTATGTCTGATTTCTAAAATGCAGTATTGGGAAAAGGCAGGACGTGGCAGTTCCAAGACAGGTGCTCTAATACTGCAGCAATTCCCACATCTTTTCCTCAATCTGTTGATAAGCCACGTCCTGCCTTTCCTCTTCATGTTTTGTTCTAGGCCAACTGACACCAACTTTTCATACATGCTCTCAGTTATCTGCTGGACAACAGCACTGTGCTGTTGTAGAATGGGACGAGAAAAAGGCAAATGGATTTCTGACAGCTGCAGAAGTGCCTGTTTGGGTATTTCTGAGTATGAACATCACAGCTGAAATCTGAATCAAATTAATGCAAGCGTTTCTGAAAATGCAAGAGACAGTACAAATATCTGAATTCTTACTGGAAGCTTTTCCTTACTTTGGACTTAGAATGTTGAGATGGTCTTTGGTATCAGAATATCTTAAATCACAACATATGTGGACACGTGGTGAAATGTAACATTATAGTACCTACACAACCCAAAGTACATTTAATTGAGCAACAACTTGAAAATGACTTAAAAAATGTACGCCCATATTTTTTTGCCTTATTGAAAATGCATGTTTAAGAATTAAAGTATAATTTTAATGGCTCAGTATTGAGTTGCAGCAGCTAACTTTGAGACTTTCGACGCTTCAGTTCAGCACTTCTGAGGACCCTTATTTTCTTAGTCTGTGCATTTAGAGATTAATGTTTGAATCAAAGGCCCTCACAAGTTGCTAGGTGACTGCACTGAGAAAGTCGAACCAAATAAGAAAAGCACTTCTTGAAGATGAACTGAAAAGGGAAGCAAACACTGTTTGTTCACCACGCTGCTGCTGTAGCATGCACAAAGAGAGCTTCAGAGCTGAACCAGAAGTGTTTACTTGAAAAATAAATACCTTCTTTCTTTCTTTTTTTGGCATAGCCTTTGGCAGACTGGCTAAACAGCAAAACGCAGTATTAATGGATTTGAGAAGTTACCCTTATGTAAGTTTCCTTGTAAAAAAAAAAAGTCTAAAACTGCCCTTTTCTGAAAGCTGTTTTGCTGCTGCTCTTCTACGTGTGACCCACCACGGGTGTGAGTTCAGGCATACCATTTCTGCCACCCATTTGCCTTTAAAATCCTGGCTAAACTGCTTTTCTATGGAAATCAAGACACAAAGAGATTTTCAGAATACAGCTCTGCAAAACAAAAGGGGGACAAATATCAGGAATACAACAGCCATCCTCAGCAGCCCACTGGCAGATCCTTTGGTGAGATGCACCAGCCATGCATGCAACATGCTGCTCCCATGCCAAGGAACAGACACTGCAGGAGGCAAACACAAATGGCAGCACTTATCTAGGGGTGCTGGTGAGCAGCAACTCCGACTTCTTGTGACCCCTGCCTTTGATTTCTTATGTACAAGAAACAACCTAAGCATGCTGGCAGGAAAATTCTGACCTGAATTTCTCCAAAGTACCAGAACAGCCCATACAAAAAGCCATTTTTAGCTGCAATGGACCTTGTTTCGTTCTTAAAGACATTAACATCTATTTAAATTACCTTTTTCTGTACTTATTAACTGTGATTTCAACCAAAGATGAGGTTCAAAACTGACATGCCTATACCAAAACCTTAAAACACCATTCTGAAGTGATAGCAGTTTCTCCACAAGAATACACCTTAAATACTTGGACATTTAACCTCATCTCCTGCACTTCCTTTGCTGTCATGTTGCTATGATCCCAAGGCTGTAGGCCAAGCAGACGTGGGTGCAGAGCCAGCCCTGTATGGTTGGGGTGGACTCTAACTTCAGTCTGTTCTTTCATGCAAAAATCCCTGAGATGAGTTCACACAGCTCTTCAGACAGTGAGGGAATTTATTTGGGCCGTTCCTAGCTGAGGCTCAAACCAAAGCAGAAAGTTACAGAACTGGTGCTTGAAAAATTATAAAGAATAATGCAGTGGAAAGTTCCATCTGGGAAAACACTCACGTCCTCAGTGTTCAGCTCCTTCAGTGGTGACAGCCCTCATGCAATCCCCTGCATGAATCCCACCCCTTCCCCACAACACGGGCCGTCTCCGCGTTCTCCATTCTGGCAGGATGTCTGCTGCTTCCTGCCAGCTCTGAGCAACCAGCCCACCATCCCGACACATGGCAAAGAAAACTGAGGCAAACATTCAAATCTGACAGCTTGTTGGAGAAGGGAAGAGGAAATCAATTAGAAGGGAGGCACAGAGCTTCTCCCCCTCCTCTCCCAGCGCTGGGCGGCAGTGGCCACGTTTGTCATCTGGCACCGAGGGACGAGGCTCCAACCCTGCCCCGATGGGTTGCTTACAGCTCAAACAAGATGTTAACACAGCATCAATTTGTCTGCCAACAGCATCCAGCCCTTTTGCGACTGAAACAGCGTCTGCTGAAAAGCAGACACGAAGCAGGCTGCGGGCACACAGTGACTTGGGCTTTCTCTGAGGTCACTCGGGAGATGAAGCTCCAATTCTTCCCATAAGAAAAGCCTTCAAAAGCTCTGCAGCAAGCTGAGCAGCGCACAGGCAGCGCTGAGCATTTCCTATTGTTGCCTATAGATGTGAGCCTCTGTACAGCTAAGAGAAATAAATCTGCACATCAAGACTCATCCGGCTTACTTATTCTGAAATTAAGAAGAAAAGGCACCGCAGGCAAAGGAGGGGAAGAGGAGAAAAGAATGGTGACTTCTGTATGCTGCACTGGTGAGAAATACATTTCTGAGTTGTGACCCTCGTACAGAGCCAGGCAGCAGTATGTGACACCACCTGTCCAGCAGACACAGTGGGATCAGATCCGAAGAGTCACACGTGGCACAGTGATGGGGTTCTGGAAACAAAAGTTTGCAGAAATCAAGCTGAAGAGGGGCTGAACGTCTCCTCTATGCACAAGCTCCATACAAAATGCCCTTTGTTGCTTTCCAAACTCTTTTTCTTGTTTATCTGCCTGGATTTTCTCTCTTTCCTTTGTCACACAGCTCTTATATGACACAACCATCCCTGCAACACCAGCACTGCTGGGAAAACTCTTCCCAAAACTTCCATGGTGAACAGTCTCACATTCACTTTTCTTTCAAACCAGCATTTCAAACACTGCTCTCCCCCATAACTGAGCGCCTTTATTCATGAAGCATTCTTGTAGTATTTTCTTTCTGTATTTAACTGTCAAAACAACTTGGCATGCAGCTTGAAACACACCATGCAATATTAATCTCTCCTGTGCAATGAGCTACTGCCTTCGAATTTCTTCAAACAGCAGCGTTATTAAAGATAACGAAGTTTCCTGTGCTTGTTTGGGATTTGCCTCATTTCACCGTGGACGTGGCACTGAAGAACGACGCAGCCTCAAATAACCACAGCACCACATTCAGTTTGGGTTGTAAAAAGAACAGAACCAACACCAGACAGAGCTGATTCAATAGGAAGCGGAACGTTGGCTCTGTGTCACTTTCATATGCACAGCCCCCAACGTACTCGCTCTACTTAATATTAATTAGAAAACCTTATGTAAGTTGGTTTAGTACATTCAAATTGAGTTTTGTTGCTTTTTTATTTAGAGCTGGAACATATGATCAGCCGAGCTTCGCCGAACTACCTAATTAGCCATCTGCTTCTCGAAATTTTGTTAAATATGTATTATATAGCTTTAACAAAAGGGTATTTTATCATCACATGTATTCTTCTCTAATGGTACTAAAGTGCATGACCGATGAAGTCTCCTCTGTTACACAGCCATGAACCACAAAGACAAAGCTGTGCCCTCGTTTGGTACCACAACACAACACAGCAACTGGGAAACCAGACCAGAGCATCTCAGTAATGTGCAGCAACATCCTGAAAGCCTGGAACACTCATCAGCAACAAAGCAACAACAGACATGCAGATCTTCAGCAGAGCCTTCCTTTCCTCTTAGAAACAGCAGTGCTCCGAGGAGCGAAGGACTCACCTGAAACCTGAAGGTTCTCTTTCCATTTTGCAGCTTTGCTGATCTCTTAACCAGCCAAGGACTGGCAGAGCTCAGCTAAGCCAGCACAACAGTCCTAATGCTATTAAGCAGGCAATCCAATTAAGCCATTTCCAAGTAGTGTTTGTCATTAAAGAGAACTGTAAGTGAACAGCAAGCATGTCCATATCTGAAAATCAGTAATGTGGACTGTCCAGAAATAGTCCTGCCAAGGCTTTGAGCTCAGTATGACAGGAAGCAGGAGAATATGGTTTCAGGGTATTTGTATTTTTAATGTCAAGAAGCATTTGTACTCCATGCTAGATAACCTTTTCTTTGACTTACAGAAGGAGTTTGGTCACAATCAACACGCTGTAAAAATGTGCTGACAAACATGCACACAACTTGCTCTGCCAAAATGCTCCATGCCAAAGAATATTACCCTCTGACGAGCCCAATTACAGCACTAACCACAGTTACATTTCCAGGAATCACACACATCATCCAAGTATCTGCTGTACTTCTTAACAATATCGTTTTTCTGTGGAATTTTCAAAACTGAAACCAAAAGAAGCAGGCTATCAGAGCAGCTGATGTGAAAACGGATGGAAAGATGGCCCTTGCAGAAAACAAGAAGCCGCACCACCATGCTGATTCCAAATAAAATGCTTTGCATCTAGAATTGCTCATATGCAATAAAAGGAAAAGTGATGAAGGGGAAGGGAAGGAGACATGCAGATGTGCAGGAAGTCATCTGCTGAGCACCAGGGGAACCATTTCTTCACTACCAAGAAATCCTCCAAGAGTTGATTGGAATGGCCTGAGATCAGCCGGCCCCAAGTATGGGCAGATTGATCATAGATGGCTAATACATCCTTGCTCATTGAATCTTTATGAAATTCAATTAAATATTAATAGTAATTAATAATAATTGATAACAATTACATCTCTGTAAATATTTCATATGTAAGTAGATCAATAAGCCAGAATTTCCAGACCCAAAGTCCTCCTGGCCTCAAGATGGAAGAATCCCTTCTGCATGCAGGACAGCACACACTGGCTGCTCCCCTTCAGTAACAACAAAAGGTAGGAATGGAAGCAGCAAGCTAGCACACTGAAAATAACCCTAGCACTTCAGCTGAAGATCTGAACATAAGCACTGCATATCACATAAGGCAATGAGAATGGCCATCAGCAATTTCATGCTGCCTTGATTTTTAAGTCAGCTCAGTATTTAAAGGGAATGTGTGCAATATACACATAATTCTTTGCAAGTAAACTTTAAAGAACTGGGGAAGACGGGAGAGAAGAATTCCATTCCCTGGAGTAAAGATTTGGGTTTTCTTATTTTATTTTTTTAAAGGGAACTTTAGAACAAAGATAGATTTTTAACATCAAGGCACACAAAAAAACCCATAAATTATCTTAACTATCTCCTACTTGAACAACAGCATCATTACTCATTTCTATTAATCTCACAATGTACTGCTTCCACTTCGTGTTCCCAAGAAACAGAAGGAATGCGCACCCAGTTTTGTGCAAAAAATCATTTTGCCAATGCAATCTGCACTGCTTATTTCGGACATCAAAAAACCCAACTGATGCTGCGCTGTATGAAAGTCGGAGATGAGTGGCAGCAATCAAATTTCTTAGAAAAGACACCAGGGAGGGCAGAACAAGGGATTCTATCTAAATCGTGGTAGATTTCCAAGAAACAAACACAAAGTTCATCTTCTGCTCAAATCACATGTGAAAATTCTGCTGTTTTTGGGAGCAAAAATGATGACTGTATTCAGTTTTAGTCATATGCCTGTATTTATAATGGATCCACCACTGACAGTGTCTCTTCTGAGTATCTGAACCCAAATACTGAGCCATGATTCATCTGACTTTAAGCATCCAGCTCCTTTGTCTTCCCTAACTCAAGCACTGTAAGAGAGAACATAAAATGTCAAGTGCAAGGACTTCTGCTCTCTGGAATGGCAGAAGTGAAATTTAGTGTATGAGTAAACACCTAGAGGGAATGTTTTCATAACACACTGAGAAATGCTGCAGGTAAGAGCTGTGCTGATAACTGTGGGTGCGGCTGAGAAAGCAGCTCACAGAGCTGGGATGGAGCTCCTTCACCCTCCAGGGCAACCCAACGGACCTCTGTGCTGCTCAGGTTCAGCTTCATGGAAGGCACCGATTGGTGACGGAGAAGGAAATACTACCAACACACTTCAGAGGTACGATACAGAAATAGGACAGACATGAAATCTGTTGCCGACATTTTTCAGGTAATGAAATTCTCAGGATAAGCCAGGAGTTTTATTTTTGTAACAGTTCTGACAATTTTTAACAGTTTGCTTACATTATCTCCTAAAAATATTTCCTATCATATGAAAAATGTGTATTTCTAGTTAGACCCCACTGCTCAGTTTCTGGAAGAAACGAGGAACTGGGGGATGCCATGTTCTTCCCAACACCCAGAAGACTCAACCACCAAGCCAACAACCAAAACCCCACAAATCCCAACATCTCCTGAGACAAAAAACACAACAAGAGCCCTGGCTTGGGAGGGACATGTGGGATCTGCTCCCCAGAACAGGATGTCACAGCACCACAAGGACAGACCCAGCTCAGGGGCACACAGGAGGCAGCCGGGATCCGGAGCGGTGCAAAGTGCAGTGCTATGATTCACCCCAACTGTTGCTGACTCCTGGTACAATGGCACATGGAGAGCTACTAAGAAAACAAAAGTTCAGGAGGTAATAAAATAATGATGCTATTGTAAGGAGAAAAAAAAAGAAAAAAAGAAAACATCAGGTAAAATAAACAGAAAAAATAAGAGGAACTCAAACGTAATTTATTGCTGATTGCTTGTTTATATACCCAGCTGCAGAAGCAATAAAGATCCCAGCCACCTCCTCATGCAAATAATTTCCTCAAGACCAGGCCCTGTGTTTTTGCATGGCACCCAAGGACACGCAGCACATATCAATGCAATGGGAACTTCCTGCACAAGACAGCACAGCAGCACCATGCCAGCTGCAGCCCTAGTACCCACCAACCCATGTCAATGAGACTGGGAAGCACAGGGATCAGACTGGGCTCTGTGTGGCACCAAGCACATCTCACAGCCAAAAATCTGAGCAGGCTGCAAATTCCAACAAGATATTTGGAAAAATACTTTCATGCCAGAGGTCGTCTGCTGATGGGATGAGAGGGGATGGAATGGGATGGGATGGGATGGGATGGGATGGGATGGGATGGGATGGGAT